>JXTB01000006.1:606091-689565 GCA_002914805.1 Parasponia andersonii
CTGGCAAGTTTTTGCTTTGCACAGCAGTTTACTCTTCGCACGTTTTCTCGGGTCATCGACGAGCGACGTGAATCCCAAAGTGCGAGCTTTTTCGAGGTCTGCTGGCAAGTTTTTGCTTTGTACAGCAGTTTACCCTTTGCACGTTTTCTCGGATCGTCGACGAGCGACGTGAGTCCCAAAGTGCGAGCTTTTTCGAGGTCTGCTGGCAAGTTTTTGCTTTACACAGCAGTTTACCTTCGTACGTTTTCTCGGGTCATCGACGAGCAACGTGAGTCCCAAAGTACGAGCTTTTTCGAGGTCTGCTGACAAGTTTTTGCTTTGCACAGCAGTTTACCCTTCGCACGTTTTCTCGGATCGTCGACGAGCGACGTGAGTCCCAAAGTGCGAGCTTTTTCGAGGTCTGTTGGCAAGTTTTTGTTTTGCACAGCAGTTTACTCTTCGCACGTTTTCTCGGGTCGTCGACGTGCGACGTGAGTCCCAAAGTGCGAGCTTTTATTGTACGAGTGGTGCGTATGATTTTTTGCCTGTGCAACTGAGGCTTGGGGTCTGCTACTATGGGCGGACCCTTTTCTGTAGTTAGCCAAAAACACAGAGGCAGACCCTTTCCATAGCAGCATAAAACGTCTGGTCTGTCTTTGTGGGCAGACTGCCTTTTCTGTATCTGCACAAAACATCGGGTCTGCCTTTGTGGACAGACCCATTTTCTGTAGCAGTCCAAAATATGAATTCATGCGGCAAAAAAGGAACTTGACCTGTTTTGGATTTAAACTTTTCAATAATATAAGCATTCACATGGTCTTATATCATAAGTATGTGTCTTACATGTGATACTCCTTCAGGTGTTGAGCATTCCACGTGTTCGGCACGTTTTTCCCCGTTTTTAGTTCCTTCAGGATATATGCTCCATTGTCGAGCGTTTTGATTACTTCATAGGGTCCGACCCAATCCCTGACGTTAAATCGTCAGGCACTAACCTTTTTCGCAAAGTAAGACCTAGCTTGCTGGTGGTATGAAACCAAGTGGACCAAAGCCATGCTTCTCATTTCTTCTAGGAGGTCTGTGTTGCGGCTTAACTGGCATTCGTTTAGGGGGGAATCTTTTACCACTTCGGAGCGGAGGGTCGGGAGGCCGACCTCGGTCGGGATCATAGCCTCTGATTTGTAGACCATGGCGAACGACGTTCTCCCGATAGATCTCCCCTCTGTGGTTCGATGGGCCCACACAACGGCTGGCAGTTCTTTTAACCACTTGCCTTTAGCCTCCTGCAAGTTCTTTTTGATATTACTGAATATGACTTTGTTCGTCGCTTCTGCTTGGCCGTTCCCCTGGGGGTAGTTCACGGAAGAGAAACTGAGCCTTATGTCGTATAGCTCACACAATTCCTTAAGCTTAGCATTTTGGAACTGCGCACCATGGTCGGCGTGTATCTCTTTTGGGATCCTGAATCGGCAGATTATGTTCTTCCAGATGAAATTAATCGTATCTGCCTTATTAACTGTCGTGTAGGCTTCTACCTCTACCCACTTGGTAAAATATTCCGTGGCCAGCAGGACGTATCTCTTTCCTCTTGGACTTTTGGGGAGCTCCCTGATGATATCCAGACCCCACTTGGCGAACGGCCAGGGAGTTATGTTCGAATGAAGAATTTCCGCGGGTTGATGTTTCATCGGGGCGAACCTCTGGCATTTATCACATTTTTTTACAAATTTGGTTGCCTCCGTCATCATGTACGGCCAAAAGTATCCGGCTGTTAGAGCCTTGTGGGCGAGGCTGCGCCCGCTGGAGTGATTGCCACATACTCCCTCGCGGATTTCTTCCATTAACTTTTGCGCTTCGACGAGGCCTATGCAGCGTAGCATCGGACCCATTGTCGATCTCCTGTATAACTGCTCGCCCACCATTGAGTACCTGGCAGCTTTTAATCTGACTGACCTCGCTTCTCGGGGGTCTGTGGGCAGGTTTCCCAACGTCAAATATTGCGTGATGGGCCTGCCTCATCCACCCATCGTCAGCAGCGCTAGTTGCGAACACGTGGTGCGCAGGGGTCTGTGGGGGGTCTGTCATGCTCCCGCTGTCTAAAAGAACCTCTATGCTTTCAGTGGTGCCCCCGATTGATGCACTCTTAGCTAACCCGTCAGCCCTCTGGTTCATCTCCCTGGGGACTGATTCGATGCTGAAATTGCCAAAGCGAGCTTTTGCCCTCATCACCTTGGAGAAGTACCTGTGCAACTTCGGTTCTTTTACTTCAAAGTCCCCCCTGACCTGACCTGCGATCAACTGCGAGTCGGTCTTCACGGCGATGTCCTCTACCCCAAAATGTAGTGCCAACTCGAGGCCTTGCAACAATGCCTCGTACTCTGCCTCGTTGTTAGTCACTCGGAAACTGAGCCTCAATGCTTTCTCAACCCTGAGGCCCGTTGGGGTCTACAGGACTATCCCGATTCCCGATCCTGAGGCATTCGTGGATCCGTCCGTGTAGAGCGTCCAGGCTGAAGGGGGGTGAAGCTGAGACATCTGATTCAGGTCATGCCGCTCGCCAAAGGATTCGATTTCCACCAGAAAATCTGCCATGACCTGCCCTTTCTTTGCTGTCCGAGGCTAATACTTGATATCGTATACCCCCAGCTCGATGGCCCACTTAGTCAATCGTCCCGACAGGTCTGGTTTGGCCAAGATTTAGCGGATGGGGAAATCCGTATACACAGTGACCGAGTGCACCTCAAAATACTACCAGAGCTTCTTTTTAGCATTGACCAGAGTGAGGACCAACTTTTCTGCCACACTATATCGGGTTTCGGCATCTAGGAGTATGCGGCTTATATAAAACACCGGCTTCTGTTTACCGTCTTGGTCAATGAATAGTACGGCACTGATTGCTACTTCGGACACCGCTAAATAAGCGTACAGATGCTCCCCTTCTGACGGGGAAGCCATGATAGGTGGGTGGCTCAGATACAGCTTGAGGTCTGCCAGTGCTTTGTCCTGTTCTTCCCCCCAGATGGCCGTAGAGTTTTTCTTCAGGCATTGGAAGAAAGGCTTGCATCGGTCAGACATTTTGGATACGAATCAGCTGAGAGCGGCTACCTTCTCGGCCAGGCGTTGGACCTCTCGAACGGATGAGGGTCTTTGCACATTCGTGATCGAGGTCAGTTGGGTTGGATTTGCTTCAATACCCCTCCGGCTCACGATATGCCCCAAGAATTGCCCAGAGGATACCCCGAATGCACACTTTTTGGGATTCAGACGCATCTGATGCTGCCTCAGGATCTGAAAACATTCGTCCAGGTGCCTCAGATGGTCTGAATCCTCTCTGCTCTTTACGACCATGTCGTCGATGTAGACCTCCATAGTCTTTCCTAGCAGCCTGGAAAACATCTTATTCATGAACCTTTGGTAGGTTGCCCCTGCGTTCTTCAGGCCAAACGGCATTCGCTTGTAGCAGTACAGACCTCGCTCTATGATAAAAGCCGTGTGGATCTGGTCTTCCGTGTACAGGGGAATCTAGTTGTATCCGGAGTAGGCATCCAGAAAGCTCATCCTATTGAATTCCTCTGTCACGTCTACCATTTGGTCGATTCTTGGCAGGGGGAAACTATCCTTCAGGTAGGCCTTGTTCAGGGTGGTGAAATCTATGCAAATACGGTCGTCGCCGTTTTTCTTTTTTACCACTACCGGGTTGGAAACCCACCGCGGGTATATGATCGCCCTATTTTTCTCTGGTGTGAATCTTCAGGGTTTCTACCTGACTGAGGGGAAATAGGGTTCTATATTCAGCCAATGACAGGAGTGTGCGGGGTCTATCCCTGGCCTATCATCGTGGGACCACGCAAAGACGTCCTTATTCCGCTTTAAGAATCCCAGCATTTCGTTCTTTTGTTCCTCGGGTAATAAGGCTCCGATTAGGATCACCTTCGCCGGCTCTTCCTCTTTCAAAGGGACCGCTACCAGCTCCTCGATCGTGGATTACAGACCGTTAAATTCTTCTTCGATTTGCCTCATGTACGCTGGCAGGCGGTCCTTTGATTGCTATCCGTCTCCAGCTGCGGCACTTGCGCTCGCATCGGCTCCCCTCAGGGCGGCTGAAAAGTATTTCCTTGCAGAGGCCTGGTCTCGCTTGATGTCAATCGTATACGTACCATCCTTTGATTGGCATCTTAAGACCTGATGAAGGGTGGAAGCGACCCCATGCATGGCGTGGATCCATCCCCTTCCCATGATGACGTTGAAGGAGGATTGGCAATCAATGACGATGAAATCCATGTCCAAGCATCTCTCGGCTGCACAGACATTAAGGGTCACAACGCCCAAAGGACAGAGCCTTGTGTTGTCGAAAGCGAACAGCGGTTGAAAGGTTGGCCTGAGTGCGCTCCTATCCAGACCCATATTCTCAAATGTGCTGAAGAATAGGATATCGACACTGCTTCCACCATCGATCAAGACCCTTCCGACCAATACGGAGCCGATCTGCAGTTTGATCACCAAGGGATCGTCGTGAGGATGGCACACCATGGTTAGATCTTGCTAGGTAAAAACGATGGGGGTAACGGATGTGCAGCCTTCCCCCGACATCAAGTGGTTGACGGAGTGTCCCATCCCCCTCAAGCACTTTGCCCTACCCTCGGCTCTTTTAAGGCATTTTTCTTTTTCTCTTGATCGTGGATCGGCTCTGGCCTGCCCACAATGGTCGGCACTATCCTGAGGGTCTGCACTCCTGACCCAGAGGCTTGAGCCTGCTTCCCTTTCTCAGTCTTGGTAATGTCTTGCCGCGGCTGGGCTTCGTCGGTTTTCACGTACTGTTTCAACCTGCCAGCATGGATCGCCAACATAACTTGAGCATAAAGGTTGCGGCAGTGGACGGTGTCGTGCCCAAAGTCTTTGTGGAACTAGTAGTACCTGCTCCTATTCTTCATATGCTCAGGGACGCCAGATTTGGGTGGGTCCTTAAAAATGCCCCTGTCCCTATTTTGGAGGTAGATCACGTCAATCGGCATGTTGAGCTCATACTTGGGCAGAGGATCACGGGTCGTCTTCCTTCTCTTGCCTCCCTCCTAACTGTCTCGGACGGGGACTTCCTGCTTCGAGGCCGGCCCTTGGCCCGGCGAGGGCCTCTTCACCCTTTGCGGGGCCGGGGGTTGTACTGGCGTCGTTGTTACTGCAGCAGAGGTCTTGGGCGCCTTCTGGTGGCTTTCCAGCACCCTGAATATCCCTTCTGACTTTGCATGGAAGTCCGCCATATCGTACGAAAGATTTAGAAGGAGGTGATCCGACAACATTGATCCTGGCTGCAGGCTCCAGACGAACGAGCCTGCGGCTTGGACCGATTCTGCGTTATGGACTAGTGACATTACCTCGAGGAAACGCGAGAGGTACTCCCATGGGGATTCATCTGTGACCTGCTCCGAACGGTCTAGGTCTCGCATGGTTTTTTATTATCTTCGGACACCTGTGTACTATTTCAGGAAAAGTCTGCAGAAGTCTTCGAACCCGTTTATGGACTTTTCTGGGAGCTGCCTGAACCATAGCAGGGCTGGTCCCACAAGGGTCGTAGAGAAGACTTTGCAAGTCACAGCCTCATCCCTGGTCTCTAAGGCCATCTTCTACTAGAAGTGGTATATGTGGTCGAGGGGGTCAGTCTTCCCCTCGAACGGCCTGAAAGTCGGGGTCGTGAAATCCCTAGGCCTGGGTTCCATCTGGATCCAGTCAGCGAAGGCCGTCCGGTTGATGCCTCGCACAGTTTGTTCTGCCAGATCATCGGGGGTCTGGCTATGATGGTTGCCGAGTCTCTTACCAAACTCTGCCATCATCTCTTGCTTCTAGTCAGGGGGTGTACCCCCAGGGCTTTCGTGGTGTCTTCTGCCTGTTGCCCCCCTGGTTTGGAAAGGTCTCGACTGGCTTTGTCGTACCCCCTGCATCCGTGACCCGGATGGGGCGGGAGCTTCTCTCCGCGGTTGGCTTCTGAACTCTTGTTGGACCTCTTCGTCGAAATCTTCTCTCCACTGGGTCCTATCTTCACTTGCTAGCAAACCTTCGAGGCGAGCGTTATCTCTGCGTACCTCTGCAACCTCATCCCTTAAACCCAGGACGGTCTCGTGGGCCATCTCTGCCTTCCTATTTGCTTCCGCCAGGGCGGCAAGCATCTGATCCAGCTTCTGTCCCAGATCTGGTCGTTCTTCTCGGGAGCTTCCTTCGACATCGGGACGTGTGCTCCTGGTTGTCATTCTTGAGGGTGCCATCGGACGTTGTATAACTTTTTTTGTTCGGGGAGAGCACGGTCGTGAGTCCCTTACTCTTTTTCCCACGCTCAACCTATTCCCACAGACGGCGCCAAACTGTTGGAGCGGTTTCTCACCAGCCGTCCACGTGTCTCGAACTGCTGATGCTGTATCCTCCAACTGTCCACATGTCCTTGTTGTCTCAAAGTCCTCTGAACTCCAAACAAAATCTGAGAGGCGGGGGTGGCTACCTGCAAAGACTCTCCGATACTTAAGTCAGTGGTTTATCTTTTACACAGGGTAGCAAGAAAAATATTTCAGTATGAATATCTATCTATTTCTTGTTCACAGACTTTTCTATCTATATCTGTTTTTAAGCGTACATGCCCCTTTCGGGAATGCATGGCTCTTATATATGTAGTCCTGAGATAGTGAACCGTGTGGTTCTCAATCTCAGGACTGAGTACCTTTCATCTCAAAATCTTTTTTAGCAGTCACGAGCTGAGATTTCGGCGATCTCCTCTGTGCTACCGTGGCCTGATTTTCGCCGCCTCCTTTGGCTTCAATCTGTCAGGAGTAAGATCTGGGTAAATCGCTGTTCTGTCAGGACGGCTTGTCCCTGGCACACACCTACCTAGAATCGCATTAAATGCTCTGTCTGGGTCTGGAACTGTGAGTCGCTTTCCATTGTATTCAGTCGGAAGACCCTTGGGGCTTCTGACCCTCTTGACTGTTGAGGTAAGGGCCGCTGTTCTCAGATGGCAGACCTTTGGGGCTTCCGACCCCCATCTGTCGAGGTTGGGGTAAGACTGGGCTAAACCGTCCGGGGTCAGTGATGGACTCGGCCCTAACCTCGGACGGCCCAATGGCCGATTGTGAGATCACGTGCGATCCGCGTGGCCTTCCACGTGGCATATGGCTCGGGAACGGGCCCCACACCCACTTAGATAATATTTTCATTAAGTTTTCTTAGAAAAATATTTCTATTGCACATATATAATACATATATATATATATATATATACACAGATATATAAAAGGAAACCTAGCATTTTTTATAATTAAATTTTATAAGTTGAAAGTACGTAAATGCGTTCATTAACGTTTGATTTGACGTCTCAGTGTTAGAATGTGATTTACACAGCATATAAAGAAAAATACATCTTTAAAAAATTCTCAGTTATTTTCCTAAAAAATTGTAAAAATAACTTAAAGGATTTGTAGTTGGGAAAAGGGAACATACTCTACAAGAAATAGCAGATATTGCCGCGACATATGTCGTCGGAATAATCCGCTATATCGTTATTATTTCTTCGAATATTTTATTAGTGCGACAATGTCAAGACAATAACTTGTGATAATAGTACAGTTGTTATAGAACTCTATTGCGACGACATTATCTTGTCGTCGCAATATAATCTCAATTATTGTAACGACATATTTTGTAATCTTAAAAACTTAAAAAATATTTAAAAATAATTATTGCAACGACATTCGTCGCGATAAAAAGATATTCTATTGCAACGACATTTGTCGCGGCAATAGCATTTGCGATGGCCGCAAAAGAGGTTAATTATTTTTAACAAAAAATTTAATAAGTAATGTTTGTTTTTTAACTTAAAGGATTAATTAATCAAATTATTTAGAATTATGATCTTTAAAAAACAAATCAAATTAACTATAAATAATATTAAAATAATAAAAAAAAACATTAATAACATTGATTAACATGTTTATAAATATTTAATGTCATACAAAAATAAAATATAGTAGTAACTAGTTCAAAAACGTATAATATAATAGTAAACATAAAGCTAATCGTCATCTAAGTACTCGTTCTCGTCATCCTGATCGGGCTGATTTGAAGAGGACGATGGTCGCACCGCAGGAATGGTCCGAAGCACGAGTGCTCGAAGCTCATCTAATTGCCTTCGAGTATCTTGCAACTCGGAGCGTGTATCCTGCATCTCAGATCGTAACTGCTCATTCTCCTGAGTTGATGGACGTAGTGTCTGATGGGATAGAAACTGAGGAGTAGAACTAGATATAGTCGTCGAGTTCGGGGGAGTATCTAGTGAATTGCGTACTGCTTGCACTTGATCATTGTACAAAGCTTGTCATTGATTTATTTTCTTCCTACTGTCAATCTATTACAGTCTAACTTTCATCCATATGTATAATATTCACTTTATTTGTCCAACGAATCAAATGGGGAATTTTTCCACGCGTTATCAAAATAAGTACATAAAGAATATATAATAAACTTGAAACATATTTATTCTTCAATCTACATTTGTGTGTTTCTAGAAATCATTATTCTAGAGTCTTTACAACGTATCTTGTTAAGTTTAAAATGTTTTGAAAAAAAATGAAATTAAAACTGCAAGAGCAATTGCTTTTCTCTGAAAGTCAATATAATTGTCATGGAAATAAACAGCTCGAGAATAATAAGTTGATGTAGGATTCAAACAAAACCCTTTGAAAATTACCTATATTTCTCAATATGCACTTGTATTTTTTAAGAAACGATACTCTCTCACCCCCATTTAGTGAGGCCATGGAGTCGATGCATGGAACCATGGCAAAAACTAGACAAATAGAATTTTCATCACGTACTAATTCCAATTCAAGCTCGTACCCATAAACCAATATTGTCATTTCATCAACCTAATACGAACTTGAATTCCAATAAAGCATTTAAAAAGCTCTAAAATTCAAAATATTCTAAGGCAACATTATAATTTAGAAACAAATTAGTACAAAAATTTCACTTAACAAAATTCTCAAAATAAAAAGGACTATAGGCGTAATAATAATAATATTAACGATATATATATATATATATAGGTACAAATCTAGTAGGTTTTTTTTTTCTTGTTTATAGTTACTATTTTTCTCAATTAAAAATGATTGGGTACGTCTTTTTATAGTAAAAGGTGTAGAGAAAAAAACATTAAGTAAAGAGTATTTATTTTTTTTATTTTTATTCAACTATTTAAATTATAGTAGCGGTTAGGTAACGATTCAACAACTAAAAATTAAAAAAAAAATCTATAAATAGATAAAAACAAATGATTACGAAAGTTTTTTTTTCAACAATTATAAATGATCACGTATATTTTTTCATGGTAAAAAATTGAGAGAAAAAATATTAAATACTAAATAATAAATTTTTATTTTTTATTTTTTTAACAATTCAAATTAACTATAATAGCGATTAGATAATTAGATAATAATTCAATAACTAAAATTAAAAATGTATAGACCTAATAGAGTGGGAACCCATATATATATATATATATATATATATATATATATATATATATATACGAAGGAATAAATTTGGAGTAACGAAAATGAATCTGCGAAAGAAAATTTAAGAGGAATAAATAAAAATAAGAACCCAGATCTTAATCAGCATTCCAAATTTAAGGCCCGGCTACGTATCACTAAATATATTCATTATATTTTCTCAACCTCACGTGAACTATTGTACATCCAAAAGTTAAAAAAACAGCCAACCTCTTCTAGACCGAATTTCCCTAGCTGATCACGTGAAATTGTCAAAATAATAATGATAACAATAATAAACCAACATAAGCATAATAAATAAATTATTCAAGTTTGTTAAAACCAAAAAAGGAAAATTTTAAAAGATAAAAGATATAAATGAAAGAAAAAAAATCTGGACGAAGTGCAACTTATCCATCCTTACTATATATATATATATATATATATATATATATGTAAAATATAAGATATAAGAGTATTTTGTACTTTTTAGAGTAAATAGCATAATTGTAATTATTAATTTTCAGAATAAAATATTTAAATATCTGAATACTATATTGAGGTGTTATAGTATCCCTTATTTGCATAAAAATGTTTCAGAATTCTCAAATTCTCTTAAAAAAAGTCTTTGGGAAGAGAAAGAAAATATCGAATCTGCCGCCGCCTCTAGCTACCGTACTACCACCTGCCTTGGTCAACGCACTAGCCCGCGTCGAAAACTTTCGAAGACGAATCCAACGCCACTAGTCCTGCCTCATTTCAACGTCGGACGAAGCCGCAGCGGTCCCGCAAAAATTCCACCTCCGACAAGGTTTTCTGGTCACTGGAGTACCGTTCGACCTCTATTTTCGACACCTCCAGCAAATGGAATCTCATCTCACCGTTGCCGATCAACTCTAAGTGATTGCTCGTCAAAATTCATCTCTGGTGAGTTTTTACCACTTTTACCATTTTTACCAACTAAGTAAGAAAGTGATATTTTCGTAAATTTTTGGTTAGATAATTATTTTACCCGAAACAAATATATAAGGTGAAAGATGGTTAAAAATCATGAATAATTACATTAGCAAAAGTTAAAATGATATCCACAAATGTGTTAATTTTCTAATTAAAAATGCTATTTTTCTAAATTAGACCAAAAAGTGATATTTTTATAAAACTGAATAGTGTTGGACGAGAGTCTGTTGGCATTGGCTGAAATTAGAAAATTGTTACTTTTCGAATTATAATTGCAAAAATGACATTTTAACAAATAGTTAGTGAAGTTGATATTATTTTTTCAATATTTTTGAAAATGATATTTTTATTAAATAATTATTTTATTGATATTTTCTAAAATAGTTTAGAAAAATGATATTCTTGCAAATAATAACAAATGATATTTTTCTAAATACTTAAGAAAAATTGGATGTTTTTCGTAAATTCCAAAAAGAGATATTTTTGCAATTTTCGGATTTTTGGACTTAATTAATGCTAGGGATCTCGAAACTGAGTTCTGATTTTGAATTTAGACTCAGTGAAGTCGAGATATGAATTTTGATATAAAATACCACTACGTTTCATTATTAAACGAAAATTAGAATTTCGTGGCATAAATTGCATTATTTTGTATGCCACAGGCTGGTCCTGCACTGGAACTCGTTTTTGATAAAGTATATATCTAACCCAATATTTTTGGGTGTTCTAAATTCAGTGGTGACCTCTATTTCTCCATTTGAGGCTCCAGTGGAAGAGTCACTTTTTCAAGTGGACTAACTGGGATCCCTAAAGTGTTGTTTGAACACCCGAGTGACCAACGGGAGTTTCTTCGAGTTTCGTTAGCTTGGTATTGCTACCATATCGAGGTAGGGGTTTAAGTATTTGATTTTATATCTGTTTGATTATAATTGCATTAAAACTTATTTATGAAAAATTGTGATCTCCCGATGGTTTGACAAATCGTTGAAAATTTTTGGATTATATTGGGATCGGACTGTGTGGGTTATTTTACATATTTTTATATTGTGATTATGAGGTAAAATAGTAGTATGTTGCTCATGTTATATTAAATCCCAGAATAATGCCAAGTTGAAATTTTAATGCATGATTTGATTCATGGATACATGATTATTGTGAACGATTACATGTTGTACATACCATAGGATCATACACTTGAATTCCATTATTACATCATGGTAGTTTAGATCACTGGTGAGTTACTGCAGTGTTAGATGAAAGATCTAGGCTCCTGCGCAGGTTTTTAGCTGATGCACCTATGGGTAATATCGAGATGCTGGATACCTCTGCTATAGAGGTATTACAGTGCCGTGATGAGAGTTCACTCGTATATTTGATTGATTATGATATGTAGAAACATGTACTTCTGGTTTTGGTTTTGAATATGTGATTATTCTAGATACCAACTATTTTATATATCTGGTTTTTAAATAGATTTTCGAGAAGGTATTAACCATGCAAATTTGGTAAAATTGCATCCATTCAAAAAGGTGATTGAATTTCTACTGAGCATGTGAATGCTTACCCCCTACTTCTCCCACTTTTAGGTATTTGTCTAACTGAGATAGTCATCTTGATGGATAGACAAACTATGGAGCTTGTGTATACTATTCTACTTTGTTATCCTTCTTTCCTTATTCAGTTATTTAGCTAAGATTAATAAGTGGATGTATGAGGATGATTTTGTTGTTAAATTGAGTATTTGAAATAACAAATGATTTTATATAACACATTTTAGACATTAAACTAAATATTTCAATTAAACTCAATCTATTAAATTTTATAATTTCTCAAAAAGTTTTAAAAGAGATAGTTAGAAATTTTCTTAAACTTTGATGAGTATTTCTCTTATATGAAATTAAAACTAATAAGAGATTTAATGATCATGGAATTTATAATAATTTGAGGATCAAAACGAAATTATCTAATACATGATTTTTCTAAAATTTTGTAAAATTAATATTTTATTATATTTTCACTTAAAATTACAAAAGTCACGGATTTAGATTTTCGGTAGTGACAATATATATATATATACACACACGAGTCTACATTCACAAGAGACGCCAATGCTCGTTTCACTAAGAAACTAATAGTTTTGATTGACATAAGTATTCTCACTGAGTTATATAATATCTCTCTCTTCTAAATTTTGCTTAATGCAAAGCCTATATATATTACGAGTTAAAACTAGAATCCTAGCTTCAGAAGACTTGGGCAGTTAGCACATATCGCTTTTAAGCAGCAAAATTCTTAAATCTATCTATTAATTACTAGTTGTTAGGTGGGTTCTTATACCATACATAGTTGACTGCAAAATTAACTTAATCTCTATAAAATACAACTAGTTAATTGAAGAATAAATAATTACCTATTATTTTATAATTATTCAATTTCAAGATTATATTATATTTTAGAATGTAATTTTTTACTCACAAAATTAGAAAATTTGAGCTACCTTCGTTATATAAAAAAGGCTCAGTCACACTAAAATACACAATAATTACATGCTTAAAAACAATAATAGAAAATATTGGTTAGAGCTCTTGTATTGAGACTAAGTTATTTTGTAATCTCTTTAATATAGTGGAAAACCACCGTGGATGTAGCCTATTTTTTAAAAGTTGAATCATATCATCTTTTTTATTTAATGCAATTTTACTATTACTTGTAGTCAAATTTTGACAGAGAAAATTGACCTATCAACCGGTTCAATTCATTTATATCGAGTTAGATGTTAGATGGTCATCACAAAAATATTGTCGACACTAGCCAAATGCCTACAAATACTCAACTAAAATATTCCGATCTTATCTCCCACCTAGCTTGAATGCAAGGCTTATACATAGAAGAAAAAACTAGACATTTTGTTTCAATTAGACTTGGACCAGAATTCTCACCTTGCTCAAGTTAAAAGAGGCATTTGGACATTCTAAAGAGTGATTTCTTCGTTTGTATGTTGATAAGATTGTTAGAAATTAATTTAAGGGTTTTCAACTGTTTACATGTGTTTTGAACAAAAAGGACAAAAATACAGTTAAAAATATCAATTCATGTACAATCTTTGATGTCATTTTTCTAAATACTTGGTAGTGGTGCTTTCGAAAATTTTTCCCTCAAGTTTAATAACATTTGTGAAGCCGAATAGGTGATGACAACACATGTAGACAATTAGGCCAAGTGGTTGGTCCTTCCCAATTACTCCATAAGCAAATTAGGAAATACATGGCTTTTAAAGGAAATATTTTAAATATACGGTACACCTCTTCTTACTATTTTCATACAATGTCCTATTGATTAATACCATTTTTTGAAACTTTGTAATTAAAATTTTTCTGAAATTGAAAATTAGGGTGTTAAAAGGGGCTTCTCTTTTTTCTTCCTCTTTGACTTTCAAAGCTTAATGTCTGTGAAATTTACTCCATTCTTTATGATCCTATGCGAGACAGATCAAAACATACCTCACGGGCAGCAGTAAAGAGGATGGTTCCAGCGAAGATAGTGGCAAGGGCAAGATGGGGCTAAGGGAGATTGAGACGGCTTTATATGGGTCACATTGCAAACAGACCAGTAGGTCTAACCAAAGTCGGTAGATGGCCAATGCGCTTCAAAAAGCCCTGAAACGGTGATGCTTAATCGATGGTCAATCTCTAGATCTCGACCAAGCTATATGTGGTTCTTCAATCCAGGTTCCTATATATTCTTGTATTGAATCTCTTTAATGGAACTTCAATTTATTTATTTCTTTCTTGATGATGATAGAGTTAGATTAATAGTTTTTTGGAGGTGAGTGTCTTAGTGGGGAGTTCATTGATTGTAGTTGATTGGAGTTCTAATTCTATTTCTGAAAATGGTTGTATTAAAGATGTACAAAATTTGTTTGAAAAATGCTTCTAAGAGATAAAATACAAATATTTTCTAGATATAGTTCTGATGGTCATTTTGTAGAGTTGAATGATATTATTATATTTCTATCTTTTTTTTTTTAATTTCATTTTCACTATAATATATCCTGAGTATTAGAATGATCTTTAAGTAGCTACACTTCCTTTAGCGTCCACAGAACTTTGCACAGAAAATTTTTATAGCTGCTACTAAAATTCCCAGTTACAATAAAGCTTGAAGAATTATTCAGCCATGAGTATGCTTTAGTGTCTTTCAAATTTCAGTTTGTTATGCTTTAGTGTCTTTCTAAATTATCATTAATTTAATATGTTGTCAGAAAAATATTTTTCCTATATATATTATCAAGTGTGTAATATAGATATATTGTTATATCTAGTACAATATTTTTAGAGGTGGCATTAGGGACAATAAAACCTGAAGAATTATTCAGCCATGAGTATGCTTTAGTGTCTTTCAAATTTCAGTTTATTATGCTTTAGTGTCTTTCTAAATTATCATTAATTTAATATGTTATCAGAACAATATTTTTCCTACATATATTATCAAGTATGTAATAATAGATATATTATTATATCCAATAAAATATTTTTAGAGTCAGAATTAGGGACTTACAAACCTGTAATTCAAGTTCCAAAAGATTTTGACTATTAATTAAACTCTTTAATTAAGTTGTCTAATTTATTAATTCTAGTATTATTTTGCTAAAAATCGAGAATTGCACTCTTGAAATTATAAAATTTATTTTATTCAGAAAACAACGAATAGTCTATTGATTTGATAATTACATATAGTTCAGTCCTCCATAGACGATTTCTATTTACCTCTCTAATTACATCTTATTAATTGTATTTCATTAATTATCCAATGAATAATTAACTTATAAATCCATTATAAATTGAATACTAAAACTGTTTAAGTCTAAAATTAATATACAAGTGAATCATCTTTCTAACTTCCCTCAAGAAGGAATGAATTTTACATCTGTAAGTTACATTCTCAATTATCCATCTCATTGTATTCCTAAGATATAAGTAATTCGGCATATTTTATAAACAAACCTTAACAAGTAGATTAAAAAACTAATGTTACAAATAGGAGTCAATAACTAGTGAGGATTAAAATTGATTTATATATGATCATCTTTTGACATTATTTGAATTCTCAATAATTAAAGAAATTTATATAAGTTTGAAATTACATCTAGCACAATCCTATATAATCTTATTATATAAAGTATCTTTATTATAATATCACCATATTAATTATTTGAATAAGACTATTATATTTCCAATGTCAATAGACTGTACTAATAATATTTAATTAAAAATCTCAGGTTTGATTAATGTATTATGAATCCATAAATTTAATCTTCATGTATATAACACTTATACACTAAGATTATGGTCACATTAATAAATAAAATTTTTTTATATTTATTAGAAATAAAAATATGTACAAAATCAAATAAAAATGGTATTTTATTTAATCAGCAAAAATCAAAATAAACGCTTTAAGAGCATTACCCCGAAGGCTTTATATCTCCAATTCATTACACCAAAATGATGCAAATATTATATCAAAAAGTAATTTCATCTCTAATTCATTATACTATTTCTCACACCAAAAAGGAATATTCTATGTATATACTTTCTTGTCTATATTTTATATAACTTTTTTCTAATTCCCTATTGTTAAGCTATTTTATAAATTATGCCCACATATAATTTTTTTTCTTTACATATTGGTCTAAGAATATGATCTATTATTTAACAAAGTTAAAGAAATTAATACATTAATAAATTATATTTTATCAACTTAAATGACCTAGTTACTATTAATAAATTATTTAAAAACAAACTCACATTAACAAAAATATAAATGAATCAAAACATTGCATTTAATAATTAAACATAAACACAATTATGAAAAATAGATATTGATGTTTAATTAACTATCTGAATTTTTTTTTTTTAAATATGGGGCTTAACTAATGACCTCTACTTATTATAAATTAAAAAAAAAATACCTACTACTATTCAATCCCCACCCTACCAGATTAGGGTTAATAGGCTTTCACGCATACCCTTGGTGTGACTCGAACCTAAGACCAAGATCCTAAATAGTGGGTACTCTTACCACTCGAGCCAACCCCAGATACTCCTCCCGCAATTAATTAATTAATATAATATGAAGTGCACTGCGAGTATCTTTATCCCTTAATTGTCTATGTTGAGCTATAAATTGATGAAATCTTGTATTTTAATTAATAACTATTTCAACTTCAGAAGCTAGCACTTCCTTTATATCTTGAATTTGTGCATGAAGATCATGTTCATTCTCGATTATCATGTTGTGCATAATAATATACACAAACATTATGTTATATAACATATTTTTCTTCCAAAAATATGTCAGTCCTGTCATAATTGTGAACCATGATTGGAGAACACAAAAAGGCATATTGTACATCGTTTCTACAAGCTTTTTGTTTCATGGCAAAATATTTTTTCTTTTGACCTTGTGGCTAGTGAATAGTTTGCATAATAATGGACCATTTTATGTATATACTGTCAGTTAATAATAACCCATATTATACTTTTTTCCTTGAATAACATAACGAGCAAGATGAGCTATACCTTGAGCTAGATTAGAAAAAGATTAGATGACTCCAATACAGTAATATCATTGTTGATGCCCTGTATACCAAATTATGTGTGCCATATCCAAATATCCAAAGATCATAATCCACTATAGTTTCAAGAAGTTGGTGACCCACTACGATTTGCATATTATTCAACCCATACCGTTGGACAATTTTTACTTCCAATGCATATAATCTAGACGGTCTAATATTCATGCATATAATTAGTGACATGTGTTTTTGGATACCATTGTGCAAATATCTTATAATAGCACGATAAAATTTTTTCATACCCTCAGTTATTGTTGACTCATCTATTTCTATATACTTGTCTGTAGCATTCATCGATACATCATATGTCAATAGCTGGAACACGGTTATTACTTTCTATATAGTTAATAATTCGAGTCTACCAAGTGCATCATTTCGTTATTCAAAGTAGTTATAATGACCTTTGATTGCATCAATAATATGAAGGAATAAACTTCGAGACATTCGATATCATCACTGAAACATGGCGTCAATATAGTGTGGGTTCTCGGCAAAATAGTTGTTGAATAAATTGTGATTCGCAATTTCTCAGTCACAGTCAATCACTACATGACTAGGAATCGACCCACCATGCATCACTTGGATGTTTTGTTGATTGAAATAGCTAGCAAGGGTCATGTTATTCCTAGAAATCACATGACTTATCTCTTCTTCTAATAAATCAGTCACTACCATCTCCTTCATCAATGATAATTTGTCGTCATCTGAAGAGGGAGAGGAATATGCCTTACGAAAAGATGGATCTCCGATATTGAACTCATTGTCGAAGTGAAGAAAAGAGCTAAGTTTGGTGGATGTCTCTTTTTTAAAAGTACTAAAAGAGAAGACTTGTTTCTAAACAACAAAGAAGGATTGTGAGTAACATCTTAATGTAGTATGCTATTTATAATAAATTATGGAACTTATCTTATAAGATTAAAAATCCAATCTTACGATTAAAGATGATAATAAAATCTATTCAATGGTTTACATTGAGTAGTCCAGATTTTCCTATCTTGATACATTGGAGCATGTGTAAAGCTGACGAGATTCTTTAATTATTTCTGACTTCTCTTATTAACTCTTTATACCGATCCAAAATTTCCTATCTTGATGCATTAGAGCTTGTGTAAAGCTGGCTAGATTTTTTAATTATTTCTAATTTCTTTTATTAACTCTTCACACCGGTCCAAATATTTCTATCTTAATGCATTGGAGCATGTGTAAAGCTAACAAGATACTTTAATTATTTCTAACTTCTCTTATTAACTCTTTAATTCGGTCCAAATTTTCCTATCTTGATGCATTGGAGTATGTGTAAAGCTAGTGAGATTTTTTAATTATTTCTGACTTTTCTTACTATCTCTTTACACTGGTTCAAATTTTCTTATCTTGATGCATTGGAGCATGTGTAAAACTGATGAGATTCTTTAATTATTTTTTACTTCTCTTATCAACTCTTCATACTGGTCCAAATTTTCTTATCTTGATGCATTGGAGTATGTGTAAAGCAAGTGAGATTTTTTAATTATTTATGACTTTTCTTACTATCTCTTTACATTGGTCCAAATTTTCCTATCTTGATGTATTGGAGCATGTGTAAAACTGACGAGATTCTTTAATTATTTTTGACTTCTCTTATCAACTCTTCATACTGGTCCAAATTTTCTTATCTTGATGCATTGGAACATGTATAAAGTTAGTGAGATTCTTTAATTATTTCTGAAGATAGCGTTATTAATTCTTCATACTGGTCCAAATTTTCCTATCTTGATGCATTTAAGCATGTATAAAGTTGGCGAGATTCTTAAACTATTTCTGACTTCTCTTCTTGACATTTTACACTGGTTTAAATTTTTCTATCTTGATGCATTACAGCATATATAAAACTGAAAAGATTCTTTAATTATTTTTAACTTTTCATATCGGTCCAATTTTTCTTATCTTGATGCATTAGATTATGTGTAAAGTGAACGAAATTCTTTAATTATTTTTGACTTCTCTTATTAATTCTTTACATCAGTCCAAATTTTCCTACCTTGATGTATTAGGGCATGTGTAAAGCTGATAAGATTCTTTAATTATTTTTTACTTCTCTTCTTTCACATCGATCCAAATTTTCCTATCTTGATGCATTGGAGTATGTGTGAAGCTGATAAGATCCTTTATTGTTTTGCTATAAATAACAACCTTCAATTGGAGACATTCAAACCATCCTCTTGCTAGAAAAAAGTTATTGAAAATAGATTTTCTTTACTTTACACTACTTTTGTTCTCTAACTATCTACTAGTTTAAAAACATGACTAGTCGATCTACCAAAAATATAATGTTAGTGAAAATGTGATCTTCTGTCAAGTATATTTAGATATTTCCCAAGACCCTATTATAGGTAGGTACTAATCTACAAATAACTTTTGGTCTCATATGGAGCAAAAATACAACGAAGCAAGAAGCGGGAATGAGGAGTATCATAACCTATGATCGATGTAATCTCGAATAGGGACTATAATTACTAAAATAAAGAAGTTGAATGAGTACTTAAAAGAAGTAGAGAATATGAATCTAAGTGATATTTTGGATGATGATATTGTGAGTACTTGTTAAACTTTAATTTTTTTTCATGTAAATGCTAGTATAATTGATTATTGATCTTACATGCACAATAATTTATAGTCACATTGAGCGAAATAGTTATTCAAGCAAGATCTCAAGTTTAACAGAAGGTTTCAAATTTGATTATGTTTGGAATATCATTAAAGATTATGAAAATTTTAAAGATGATATCTCCACTACAAAACAAACTGCTCGAAGGCAAACTATGAACTCCAACTCATCACTGCCAAATAATCCCAATCCATAATCACCCATATCAATATGTCTTGGGTTATCATCATTTTCTTCCAATTTTAATGATGACCAAATTAGTGCTACTTCATCTTAACGACTCGTTAGAGTGAAGAAAGTTAAATTAAAAAGAAAAAATCATGAAGAAATATCATCTACTATGAACAAAATCTATGAAGATAATTGATAATTATTAGAGAAGTTAAAAAAGACCAACTTGGATAAACGACAACAAATGGACATGATAGGTAGAATATGGGCTTCAAAGAGACGAAAGAAGAAAACAAAATTTTACTAAAAGACTTGAATTCCATCTCTAATCCAAATGTACGTGAGTATTTTCGAGCTGAACAAGTATGAATTTTTCAAAAAAAAAGTCCAGCATCAATAACAAGGAGTGCCCTCTTCTGCCACTCATCTTTTTGGTTAATATTTTAACGATATTGGACGTTTAGGAAAAGATCTATCAGAATACTAAATTATTGATCTAGTTTATGTCATATTATTGCATTATGTGTATTTTCAATTATATTAGTGTTTGAGTTTAATTTCAATATTATGTAATTTTATTTAATATCTGTTTAAATATTTGGTGTTTTATGTAATGTTATTGCATGTTATGTAATTTCAAAAGAAGTGTTTGAGTTTTAATATTGTAATTGATATTTTATATTATTTATATTTTAAGTTTACTCCATATAAAATTAATCATAAAAAAATAAAGTAAGTAACTCAAAATAAAAAATGTTATGTCCTGGTACCAAAATGTAATTACTTTTTGTTAAAAACTATGTGGCTATGGCCAATTATTAAAAAATAAATTCTGAGATAGGTTTGTTTTGTAAATTATAAAAACTGAGCCAAAAAAAAAAAAGAGAGAGACAAATAGCTTGTGAACAGTGCCAAACCAAATTGCTGAAAATTAACCTAATACTTAGAAAAAATTATACATACATGAAATCAATGAAAAATATATGAATGCAGTAGAAAAATTAATATATTTAGGTTTTAAAATTTTTTATATGAAAACAATTTTCATAACCAGAATGTGTATATATCAAACACAAGATTATATATAACATAAATCAAATTTAGATATATAAACTATAGAGATTAGATTTTGAGTTTACCTTTTGTAACATGTTATTCCTTGATCTCCATGTTATTAGTGATTAAATCTCTAACTCTAGATCTTCTTATCTAGACTATACCTCTTGATTGATGAGGTGCATGGACACAAAGTTGAATCTTTTATTGGAGAACTATCAAGAACTCCTTGATCTTCTAGTCACAGTTGTTTGAGATGAGTATGCAAGATTTCTAGAAAACAATTTTACAAAGAATTTAGTTCACTGTGATTGGCCAAAATTCACTTCCTCTCTCCCTCTCTATGGTGTGTTGGTATAATACTAGAGTGGTGCAGTTTTCTCTCTCATATTCCTCATATACGAGGCCCAAAACTACTAATCCTAGTCCTATTAAAATTAAGCATATTCTTCAATTTAGACTTTAGATATAATTTTAGAAATATGTTCAACTCATGTAACTTATTTATAAAAATACCAAATTCTGTTTAGAATCATTATTTTATACAATTTCATTAAACTAATTTCATAAATACCTCCAACTAAGTAACGAGCTTTGTTGAGCTAGACAAGGAACCTAATAGAACCAAATAACCTAAACTCTTATAGTATGATAAATACATAATAACTCTTATTATGGTATTTATATAAATACTATTAGTAAAATTGACACTCCACTAAAGACCCAGTACTGCACTCTTAGATTAAATATCATATTTTTTTTATAGAGATTTAATCAACTAGACTTGATTAACTGATCCATCTAATATATTCTATACTACATGTAAAATCCGTATATAACGTCATAGTTGGATATGTGAAATTACCGTAATACCCAACTAACATATATTTACCTTTAAGTTACCATCTTTTTACCAAAGAATAATGTTGTCGATAATTTTGTTCTCAATAGCCATTTAGACAAAATTGTTAACTATTCACAAAGTGAATATTAAGATCTTAGAGTTAATTATTCCATGAAACTTGAAAGACCTTAAAGTGATATTAATGTATAGTTTCCTTAACTATTTGGTGTTCTTATCATTTTATAAACCATAACATTCAATATGCCAGAGTTCATATCGAGCTTCACAAAGACTAGTCCTTTAACAAATTAAAAAACTACAAATCATGAAAGCAAGTCTAACCAAAAACTAAAAATTAAGATCGACATATTTAGAACTAGTTTGTGATAATATTATGTATTGCATTAACGGTGTTTCGGGCTTTGGAGCTTAGTTAATTGTTGTTGGTTAACCAATAGTACCATGATTACGAGTGAAAAATGAACTTATTTATTTGAAGAATTTCTACTGTCAATTGAATATATACTAATTGTAAAAACTGACTATTTTTATATAAAGCAGATTCATTTACCTAAAATAAAAAAGTTACTAACTTCCAAACATAAACTCTAGGGGAAAAAAAAAACTCCGGAATAGAATTCAATGTGTTACATTATTTATTAATATGAAGCTTTTATAATAGTTAAGTTATTAAATTGAGTGTAATTGGAAAACGTACGCGTGATTAAGTTAGTTGTGTTTGTCCACCATGGCTGACCTGGCTTTGGTCATCCTCGAAGTAAAGCTAAGCCGGCTTGATTTAATTAATTTGTACAATTTTTTTTTCTTTTTATTTTTCCCGACATAATTGATTATCAATTATTAATCGTAGTCGTAGAATTTCTAAGCAATTCTACGTGTGTACTGTCTACGCCAGCACAACTAATTGGGAAGAGTTTGTCCTTTAGAAAATAAAAGTGAATATTAATTAGTTATGAGTTGATTTCAGTTACTCGTTTAATGTCATCATTTGCCATTATTGTTGTAAAAATAGGTAATGTTTTGTGATTCAGTATAGCTGTTGCAATGTAACGAGAAAAGTATTCTATGCAAAGTGCATGTAATTCGGACAAATGCGAGCTCGAAATCTTCCAAAGAAGTAACATATCATATAATGACAGATTCGTCGTCTGAAAAACGAGTTATATATTCGTGAAATAATTACCCAACATCGTTATTTTATTTATTTTGTTTCCTTATTAGTTTGGGAAATCATAGGCACACTTGATTATAAGTAAGGGCCTGGAACAAAATATTTGCCAAATCATATCTAAAACTTCATTAGTGACAAAAGCATCCCCAGACGTAGTATGTATGTCATTCATTTAGCCGAATCATGTAAATTTTTTATTATAATGTAATAGGGTCGAATTCAAGTTTAGAATTTAACCGTCGTGTTGACAAAATCTCTACACGTACAGTTAAATATATCTAGTTAGACTTTAGAAAACTTAAATCTGACTTTTGAATTAAAGATTGGATGGATATATTTTGTTATCAAAGCAAGTGAAATTTGCTCCTACAAGTGCCACGTGATAAGGTGCATAACATAAGATTTAAGAAGTTATTCGAATCCAACATGGTAATTTTATTGATGTGTGCTCTTTTTTTTTTTGGATAAGAATTGATGTGTGCTCAATCTCCATATTAATTGGACAAAACTCTCTTTATTCATAAAAAAAAAAAANAAAAAAAAAAAAGAAATATATATCAAAGCTAATTTAAAATACATTAAATAATATACCTGGATTTGGTAGGGAATAAATTTCGAGCAAGTTTAGGTAAACAAGGATCACACTCATAGCCAATATTATAAAATCAAATAATTAGAATTGAGTTACGGCACTCTAATCCTTTATATTTATCTAGTCTAGTTTAATACACATAATTTATTCATATTGTACTAGTGTTTCTATCAGACACTTTAATAATTGGAGATACATCATTCTCATTAAGATAGATAAACACTACAACCTATAATTCATATTTAATCATATTTATTTATTTACACATAAAATAAAGTCATGGAATTTTTTTAGACAAATAAACTATTTGGTTAGGACAATTTAATCTAACAAATATCATAACTACATTAAAAAAAGTTGTTTACACTAAAAAGTTAAGATTAGAAATCTACTATTAAGGGAAAAAATCCCAACACAAATATGGCATGGCATTATTCATATAACACCAAAAATAGCATATCAAAATAGTGCTCAATTTGGAGTTAGGGTTATTCATGCAATTTAATCCGCACTTTTCTTTTTTTCAAAAAATTGTATCTAATCTACACATAGTGTGGATTTCAGAAATCATACCCAATCCAATCCGCATAAAACTATTCAACCAATTCAATCCAATCCGCAAATATATAAATTGGATTTGTTATTTTAGAATAGTTATTTAGGCCCTGTTAATGAGCTCTTATAATTGAGCATTATATTGTTTTCTTATTGTGTATTATTCATTTTTTGCACAAATTTGGTATTTTACTACAAGTTTAGCCACTACTCATCATTTTAGCATTTTTTAAAATAAAAAAATACATACAATATATTAAATTCTAAAATAAATATGATAACAGATAAGTAGTACAACAAATATGAATTATAAAAAAATTTAAATTATATATAAATATATATTGTTTGATATATATAATTTAAGGACGGATTGGATTGGATCAATTATTTTCACATTAAAAAATATATCTGATCCGTACAAGTGCGGATTTCAAAAATTAAACACAATCTAATTCGTACATGTGTGGATATTTATACTTTGCAGATTGAATTAAATCTTGCGAATTGGATCGGATAATACAAATTTTGAACACCCTTAGTTGGAACTGCACCAAGTGCTAAAATGGGGCTTCTCACACTAAAATAGCGTTTGTTGAAGAAGCCCTAACAATTGCAACATTATCTTAATCTAAATATATATATATATATATGCCTTAAAAAAAGTCAATCATTGCTAATAGAAGAACCTAAAAAAAAAAAAACTTATATTCTCTTTGACATCTCTCTCTTCTCTTAGTGAGGATTTACTTGAAGCCCAAACAAAGTGGGATTCATCTTCTTTAATCCTACATTGACTTTATTTTCTCGGACAATAGCCCATTTACCCAAATATCTTAAAAAAATTTAATAATTGTCTCAAGTGTCATATTTTATTGCATTAGGTTAAAGGAAAAAAAAAAAAANAAAAAAAAAAAAAGAAATATGAGAAGGTTAGTTAGATCAAATTATTCTCGCTGTTGAGTTATTATTTTTCACTTAAGAGTATAGTTTTGTGAAAAATAAATAAGTTTAGAGGTTAAAAAAGGTTGAAATAGTCGAATAACAAAGGTTGAGGATAAGCTGCAATTTAGCGATCATATATAATTGAAGATGATCGAAAGGTCGCTCAGTTATCACTACTTAAGCATAAAAATAGTCATTCTAGCTTATCTTGAGCGACCTAGCATTCATCTTCAAGGTAACTTTGTTATTTATATGGTCGCTCAACCATCAAAATGGTCTTATTTATCTTTAAGATGCTCCAAAATAAAGAGGGTTACTCAAGGTTGTTGGGCCAATATGAAAAATTTTGATAATGATATTATCTAATTTTATTTATAATTTCTTTTCAAATATTTGATAACTTAAAAAAATTTTCATTTCATCATAGGTATTGATCCCATCTATATTTTTGTAGAATACAACAGTGAATAGAAGAAGATGGATAATAATAATTAGGAATGGTTTGGAAGTGGTCTTACCAAAAGCTTTATAGTTGACAAGAGTATCAAGTTTCTTAAATTAGTAAACAAAATTTACAATAGAGCACATATCGACTAAAGTGTATATACTATTAAAATAACACATACGGTCGCGGGTGACATTCATAATAAGACTGTACTAAATCACATTTACAAAGATTCAGATATCAAAGATCTTATGAATTTTTATTAAAATGATTGTCCATTACTCTGCATGTTATCCTTAAAGAGAATTAAGATAACGAAAATGCAATATTTGTCAATGATGATGGTGATAGCAAGGAGTTTAATAATGATAATGTGGAACTTGATTTTGTACCATCTATCTTAATAGTTTTTAATATTCTTATTTGTGCAACTAAATTAATGTGATTGTATACTAAAGACACTCTTTTAGTTCTCAATTAGTTAGCCACGGATCCAAAATTCATAAAAATATCTAATCAACGAGAGCAAAAAGGCTCAAAGTAACCAAAATTTACATTGAGTGACCTTAAAATTATACTAAGCAACCATAATAGTCGCTCACTTGTGCATAGTAATATAGTTACATAGTCACCTATTATGTTAATTGTCCATAAGCATATTTAAAAATATGATTTCTTACTAATTTAAGTAAATTTAATTTATTTTTAAGTAATTAGTATAAGTGAGATTAAGTTATAGTGTAATTATATGTCACGTCGTCATCTATTATGTTAATTATGCATAGTCATATTAAAAAAAAACATGATTTCTCGTTAATTTAAGTAAATTATTTTTATTTAAATTAATTAAATAAAATGATACTAAGTTATAATGTAATTATATGTCTTGTAGTTATCTATTATGTTAATTGGACATAGGCATATTGAAAATAATGTGATTTCTCACTAATTTCAATAAATTAATTTAATTTTAAAGTAATTAAATGCGCATGAGACTACATTATAGTGTAATTATATGTCACATAGTCCCTCATAATGTTAATTGTGCATATGCCTATTGAAAAAAATGTAGTTTCTTACTAATTTAAGTAAATTAATTTTATTTTAAAATAATTAAACACATATGAGACTATGTTATAATGTAATTATATGTCACATAATTACCTACTATATTAATTGTGCATAGACATATTGAAAAAAATCTAGTTTCTCAAGTATTTCAATAATTTGATTTTATTTTAAAGTAATTAAACACAAGTGAGACTATATTATAGTGTAATTATATATCACATACTCACCTATTATATATAAATATATATATTATTTGATATATACAATTTAGGTATAGATTAGATTGAATCGTTTATTTTCACATTAAAAAAAATATATTCGATCCGTAAATATATGGATTTCAAAAATTTAATCCAATCCAATCCTCATATATACGGATATTCATACTTTACAGATTAGATTTGATTGTATAATTAGATTAGCTAATACAGATTTTGAACAACCTACACAAGCACCAAAATATAGCCTCTCACGCTGGCCCTAACAATTGCATCATTAACTTAATCTAAAAAAAATACAGAAAGTTCTATAACATGGAAACAAAAAGCTTCCCCAATACCAGGGAAGTAAAGAATGGGCACTACAATTCTGCCACATAGCCACGTCACCCACGTACATGGACCATTTTGAAGAAAGACAACCTACCAAATTCCAATAGACTCCACATAATAATTTTTGAATATAATCCATAAAATTAATCATATTTTGCAATTTAATATCCTTTTTTAACCTATCTACTCTTCTTGGTCCCTAAATTTAAAATAAGTAAAAATCCTACCTCATGATTTTCTTTATCCATTCTTGGCTTCTTCTCTCTTATAGTGTCTTGTTGCAAGGCAAGTAAAAAAAAAAATTGAAATCGTCGAAGTGCTCGTATTGATATTTTATTCATCTGTATTGAGGCAAGTGCAAATTAAGATTAAAAGAGTCAGAGATGTGTTATGTTTAGACTAGAACTTTAAATTATGTAATTGAAATTTATATATAATATACATCTATATATATATATATATATATCTGGTATAAGCTCTAGTTATTTCGTAAAATTATAGTTCTTCTTTTTAATAATGTAATTTGTTACGCCCTAAACTTCAGGCCAATTACAGAATAAGAAATTACTAAATATTTTCATAATTTTAGTTTTAATTTTTTTTTCCTAAGAAAATATGGGAAAATTTCAATATTTTTAGTCTTTAGGAAAACATTAACTTGTAATAAAGGTACCTTTAGAAAAGTTCATAAATTACCCATAATTTTATTTTTACCATTGAAAAACACTCGTTGAGTATAAATAATAAAGTTCAAGCACTCAAAAATATTTAATAGTCCATTTTGTAGTTTCCAAAATGTCCTCATTTTTACAAAGTCATTCATTATTTTAAGACTCCCTTGTACGTCCAATTGTATATATTAATAATCATAGCTAAATAATAGTAAGGAAACTGGGAAGATACCAATACACAAGATGATACGAGTTCGAAAAAAATGCTAAAACTATGGAGAAATTATACAAATAACTCCATTAACTATCCAATATCACAGCAACTAAACTTGAAAAGGAAGGAAAAGAAGGAAGGTGAGCATTCGCATGCTCAGTAGGAAATCAGTTACCCTTCTTGGAAAACCATTTATACTTTTAAAAATTCTGCATGGCCAATTATTCATAATCAAGTGTACAAAACCATATATATATATATATATATATATATATATATGTTCTAAATCTGGTAATATAAACCACTTATATATGTAATCATAAGTCGTATATCAAAAATCATATAGCACATGACATAAATTACCCAGACCCACAAGCTCTCATTTCTAATCACGTACCAGAGTAATCCTCATACTGTGTGAATAGATACTCTACTTTGAACTACATTATCATGTGTCCTAAAAGCTAGTTCCATGCAAAGGTTTATGGAGTTTCACTGAAGGTAGGGTCATAGCCACCTAATGGGGTCCCCTCACATGTTTACAGACTTGTATCGATAGTGAGGTCGTAACCATCTGTATTCGCTCGTGATACTAAGCTAGTACTCATGTATGATTGATTCTATGACAAGTGTAGCATGAACCAATCCGAAAATCCCATGTAGTCATTTTTATTCCAAAACATCACATTTTTTCTCAAAGTAGTATCCAAATTGAATAAATCATATTTATTCATGAAATTTTTATAATGGATATATAATCCAAATAAATTCAAATTTTAATTAAAAAAAAGCGGGTAATCGATCCCCTACCTCTAGGGATTGACTAGAACTAACTACTAAGGCTTGTGGCAACTCTCGTGTGTCGTTTCGAGGTCCAAAAGGGCGAATTAATTTTCAAGTTAGCTTGCGTTAAGATATCACTTTTCCAACAGAGTCTCAATTAGAGAAATAAATGTCACCAATGAGTTTCTAGTATCCAAAATAACTAAGTTAAACATATAACTTATCTAATTCAGTTATCAGACCTTAAATAGGCCTTAAATTCTGAAAGTTATAAAATACCACCTTTTAGAAAGTAATTACAAGAATATCAGCTTCTCTGAATATTTTCAAAAATATCACATTTCAAAATTTTAAGGGTTTTGGACACTTATACCTATTTTAAAAAAATATATTACCAAATTTATAATCTTTCAAAAATAATTAAAAATCCGTACAATTTTTAGGATATTTTTCTAAATATTTTGAGAGCTAGAAAATACTGTGGTATTTTAGTAAATACGCCATCTTTTTTTTTTTCAATTACAGGAAACTACAAAAGTTTCCTAGTTTCCTAGAAAACAATTTGATTTCAATTAGCGGAATATCTTATACGTAAGTAAATCATAAAAAACCACAAAATTTTCTGAAAACTAGTTTAGTTTCTTTTAGCGAAATGTCCTATATTGAAGTAAATCACAAAAAACTACGAACATTTCCTGCAAACTATTGTAGTTTCCTTTTTACAGAATGTCCTGTAGCTAAATAAGTCACAAAATATTCCAAAGGTTTCCTAAAAACCATCGTGGTTTTCTTTTAGCAAAATACCAATTTAGTTTCTCAAGTAACTTGGAAATTAATTTGATTTCTACTCAAAACTACTCAATACCAAGTTAGTTTTTCTAGTTTCTACTCGAAACTAATTTTGTTTCTACTTGAAACTAATTTGATTTCTACTCAAAACTACTCAATACCAATTTGGTTTCAAGAATAGCCATAACTATTTCTTTTTTAGGAAACCAAATTATTTTGAACAAAAAATATTTATTATTATTATTATTGAAAATGAAAAACCATTGTAGTTTCTCATGATTTAACTTGAGAAACCTAGTTGAATTTGAGAAACTAATTTAATTTTTACTCAAAATTTTAAAAACAACAAATATTAAAAAAATGGAGTAATAAGGTAAACTAATTTGATATCTACTCAAAACTTTAAAAACAACAAATATTAAAAAAAAAAGTAGATTAATAAGGTTCAATGGAAAAAGAAAAAAAAAATTTTAAAAATGAATTTAGAAAAAAAATTTCTTGAAAATCATCGTGGTTTCCTTTTAGCAAAATACTAATTTAGTTTCTCAAGTAACTTAGAAATTAATTTGATTTTTACTCAAAACTACTTAATACCAATTTGATTTTTTTAGTTTCTACTCAAAACCAATTTGATTTCTACTCGAAACTAATTTGATTTCTACTCAAAATTACTCGATACTAATTTGGTTTCAATTATAGCCGTAACTATTTCTTTTTTAGGAAACTAAATTATTTGAAAAAAATATATTTTTTATTTTATTATTATTGTTATTATTATTGAAAATGAAAAACCATTGTAGTTTCTCAGGATTCAAGGTTTCTTAAGTAGAATATGAGAAATTAATTTGATTTCTACTCAAAACTTTAAAATCAACAAATATTTTAAAAAAAAATGGAGTAATAAGGTTCAATGGAAGAAGAAAAAAATAAATTTTAAAAAATGAATTTAGAAAAAAGAGAATGAAAATAGGAATATATAAAGAAGTGAGACTAAAAATAAATAAGGTGACGGTGATCGGAGTTGAATTCAGGTCCTCAGAATTGGAGTGATTTAGTCAAACCACTTCCACCAGCTTATGTTTCGTGTTGTTTGTTTCATTTTATAATTAATAAACGTTTTTCCAGAGATGGACGAATTTACAGCTTTACCACCGCCATTAAACCATATAAATGGAAATATTTTCACATAGATCACATTGAATATTATTTTATTTTTATAGGTCCTATTTTGGTAAATATTTTCGAAAAAACAGTATAAAATGTCATTTTCCCAATTTTAATCCGGCTGACCGAGGCCCAATACTTTTTAATCTTTCAAAAATACCATTTATTCCTCAGTCGGATTACAAATATATCAACTTTCCAGCTCTAATCCAGTCCCTTAACTTCAACGACCGGATTTAAAACATATTATGTGGGGCGCATCAATATTTTTCGTACTACTTTAGCAGGTTGCCTTTCTGAAAATTTGTACAAATATGTGGACCCCGTTGCTATGTCACAAAATTACAAACTTTTATTTATTTCCCTAAGGTTAGGGAAGTTTTTCATTTTCCATTCCCGAAAAATATATATGGGGAATTCTATAATAGGGAAACTAAAATCTTCTCTAATATTTGGGAATCAAAAACAACATTTTTAATTGGTCTACGTCAATTTTGGCCCACAAAAACCTTCAATTTTCTTAACACCATAATGCAGCAGATTTTTTGACACTAGTGAGCCATACATTTTTTTTTTCTTGAAAAAAAAAATTGAGAAGAAGAAAACATCCACTGACCACTGCCTAGCCTACCAACAGTTGCGCAAAGGGACCATGTACGTATCTGCTCACCACCAGAGAAGTAGGTTCCAAAGACTCAAAAAATTTCTTATTATAAGCTATTAAATGCAGTGTTTCGATTTTTTTTTTTTTTTTTTTTTGTGACTGTCTACACAAACACATCTTCTTCCATAATCCACGACTTAAATACAAGCAAAGATAATTAGGGAAAAAAGAAAAACAAATCCAAGATTGGCTTTATTTTAGGACATCCAAATTAAAGTACTCCATTTGTTTACCAATCTCATAAATTTCTTAAAATAAAATTTGCGGTTAAATTTTTTCTCTAGTTTCAATCACTAGACTTATCAATAATTTTTCTTCATTTTCTCTATTTTTTTTTCCCTCTAAATCACATACAACACAATTGAAAACACTCCATAGAGAGAAGAGAGAGAGAAAATGAAGTTTATATTTTAGAAAAAGATTTTGTGTAAAAACAAAAGAAAAGGAAGGAACACTCCATAGAGAGAAGAGAGAGAGAGAAAATGAAGTTTATATTTTAGAAAAAGATTCTGTGTAAAAACAAAAGAAAAGGAAGGAAAACGGCGTACCAAGAAAAAAATTTCATAAACTGTATTTTTTAAAAAAGACAAGTTCAAGTTTGTTTTATTAGTATACAATTTAGACCACTTTACACCATTTTTTTCTGCACGGTTGATTAAATCCAACGACTTATTTGGTTATCTATTTTGTTTCCTAATGTAGGGAGAGATTTTTGTTTCCCTATTTTAGAATTCCCCGATATATATATGTCCACAACAATTTTCGCCGTTAAAAAAAAAAAAAAAAAAAAGGGTCGATCATTGTTGAAAGAAAACCTAAATCCGCACGTGCAACTGAGTTAGCTCTGCTACCTATGCAAAATTGAACTAGAAGTTGGGCATTAAAGAAACCATTAAAAAAGCTAGTTTCTTTCCCCAAAAAAATAAAAAAGAAATATTTTTCTCCGTTTTTTTAATATAATTAATCTCTTAATGACTCATCAGTCGTCTCCAATACATTTCCACTATCCAGAGCCAATAATTGCAATAAAAACACAGAAAATTCACATGAAAATTTTAATCTAAATAAATTTTTCCAAAACAAAAATTTGGAAAAAAGAAAAAAGAAAAATCTAAATCGAACTTGATTAAAGTTGAGTATTAGAACTAATTTCACTTGGTTCTCGATCTGGTTTTTCTTCTTTGCAATTTGGGTTCTTCTTCTTCTCCGAAACCAAGGCCTTCAAATCGAACGACCCGAATTTGGGCGTGGTTTCGGTTCCAGACCCGGTCATGAATTTGGTGTCGAAGCTGAACGAGAAATTGGGGTTCGGATCGGGTCGGGCGACGAGCTCTTCCACTTTCTCCAGGGCCTTCGGGCAGTACCTCCGCCTCTTGGGCTCTTGGGTCGAATCCGGGTCTTCGTTTTCCGGGTTTTCGGCGGATACGGTGGCCGGGACTGGTGGGCCTTCGCCGGAATCTGGATTTTTTGGGGCCACGGAGAGTATTGGAGTTGGGGTTATTGGCTCTATGATGTTCTTGGCGGCCATTTTTGTGGGGAGGAAGGAAGCTTATGTTAGAAAAAATAGGCTCTAACTAATTTTGGGCTGCTGTTTTAAAATGTGCTCATGAGGAATTACCATATTGTCCTTGTCTTGTGTTTTTAGAATTCATGAGTTTTTTTTTTCTTCTTCTTTAGTACAGCTACATAAATACTATGTACGTGCTGTTATCCATTAGTTTTTCCGGCTGTACAATTTTTCAGAGACCATAAATTATCAGAATTGCCAATTAGGGGGGGAGGGGGGTTGGGAAAAAATGAATTGGGGGAAATTAGATCAGATTTATTTTGGACATGAAATGGAAATTCTTGATTTTGATATTTTTCTTCATTTTTTTACTGAGTACACGATTATTGGAGGATTCTAAATTAAATTGCCAAAAAAAAAAAAAGCTAAATGGTGATTTAAGGCTGCTAAATTGTCCAACCAAATTTGCCCATTGCTGTAAAATCCATGGTAAGACGTGAGGCACATAAAAATTTCAAACTCTTGTGATTTTTACCATGTACTGAGTAAAAATTTTGTTTTATTTTTATTATTATTATTTTTTTTGGTGGAAGCTTGTGAATTTTAATCATTTCTAATTTTATAGTTATGTTTCGCAGATTTTTTATTAAGGAGTTTTGCTGCATTTGCTTCATGTCCTTATCACCAGCAATTCATAGGACTTAGGGTGTTCAGGTGTCCAATTCCTAAAAAGACCTTTCCAAGCGATAGTAATAACAGTAATAATAATCCACTTCAACAACATTAATAATAATAATAAACTCATTAAAATTGACAGGTACTTGTTGACTTATAAATGTAAGGTCAAGCTGGAAGATATAAGAAGTAATCTTGTTCAAATAGAATTATGAACAAGATAGTGAATTGAGCTACTTACTATACGAGAAAGGCAAGTGAACACATTTTTGTGTAGTTCTAATATTTTTTGTGTAGTTCAAATGTTTGCCCTTGTTGCAAAATCAGAAGTCAAATTCTCTACACAAATTTAATAACCATAATGAGTTAGTTTATATATAAAAAGATTGCAACTTTAGAGGCTAATTTCTAATTTCATCCTTATTGTAAGAGTATTATGATACTAAAGGCACTTATGTTTGGTTCGTAGAATGCAATCAGAATCGTAATGAGAATTATAATGGAATAGAATTAGAATAGGAATACCAATGATATTTTATTATTTGGTTGAAATTTGAAATCATTTATAGAATAAAAATTATTATATTTAGTTACCTGTTGGAATGAAATAGAATGAATATTGTATTAACAATAATTCTCTTAATTTTTAAATCTTACATATAATTTAACTATTGAATAGTTAGATGATTAATTGTAAGTTATTATTTCAATTTATAAAAAAATAATGTTTAAATTAGCAGATTAATATTTTATTTAACAAAATAATATTATAAATATAATACATAATACCAAAATTTACTTGCAATTTGGCCTTTTTTTTTTTTAAATGTGTAAGTAATTGAATATTATAAATTTAAGAAAAAAAATTAGATATTAGGAGGTAATAGAAATAAACTTGTATATTGATATTCTACAAAAATAAATATTACTACTTGTGGGTAAAAAGGAAATAATAAATTTTACTATAAAATTCTTAAATACATGTGAAAACTAAATAATGAATTTGGTGGGTAAAAAGGGAATAATGTTTTATTCAACAACAAAGTAAGTAATGGAAAGGGAATTCTTAGGGGAAGCAACGGAAACATAAGTCCATCAATTGGTGGAATTTAGTTTCCAATTGAAATCTTATTCCACACTCAATTTTTAAACTAAATGGTAGAATGGATCACTTGGTGAAATAATCATTCCATTCCAAAGTCCATTTCACCTAATCTAACACACCCTTAAGCCATTATGGTACTAAAGACACTTAAATCCAGGGTTTTTAAGCTTCTAATTATTATATAAAATCAGGTTTATATTTTTTTATTAAGAATTAGAACTATTTTTTTGTCACTCTACCAAGACTATAAGTCCTTCCATCTCACACACTTAGAGGCACTCGTTAGCCTTGGACAAACAAATAAAGAACAAGACGTAGGTAAATTTTTTGATCAATTTTATTTTAGTAAACCTGAAATGATAAATTGATTGCACGTGTAAACCTAACTCTAATCGAATATTCAGTGGTAAAGAGGCAAATAAATAAATTAAAAGGAAAAGAAGAAGAAGAATATAGAGAGAGAGAGAGGAAGGACCATTGTTAAAATAATATTTATGTTTTATTTCTAAAATACGTTATAGGTAAAACTAAATTAGTACGTTCAACCGAAGGTAAACATGAAAGGCCTTTACTAAAAATTAAAACCAGTAAGTAAGAGGGTTAAATATATATATATATATTTTGTTTGTCAATCTAATAGGTATTTTTTTTTACCTATGGGTAAGTATTTTTTTTTAGCTGTTGGATTACCATTTAATAGTGATTCAGTCGTTATAATGAAGTGCATGAAAAGACGTGCATCATTAATGCTCTTTCTCTCTCTTACTTTTTACAATAAAAAAATGTGCATACTAAATTTTCATTGGCCAAATTGATACCTATGCATAGGTAAAAAAAAAAAATACCTACTAGATTGATGCTCATATATATATATATATATATATTTATGGGTGAATTTTCAAAGAGTATTTTTGTTTTTGCTCTATGGATGAATAAATTTGACTGATTTGAAAATAGACTTACAATAACAAGTTATCTCATTAAATATATTAATTTCTAATTCTTTTTTATTTATTTCTTTTTTAAAAAATTTAATTTTTTAATTACCTTTAATTTAAAACTATATGTAATTGTATCTTCAATATTTCATAAAATTTCCTTTTTACTGTAAGAAAGGTAAAATTTAAAGTAGCATAATTTTTATATTCGTTTTCTTAAATAACAAAAAAATGAATAGAGCAACTATATTAAAAAAAAAATTGTTTTAAAAAAATTACGCGTGAAACAAATTAAAATTTGTATATTTTTAGTTGTTTTTTTTTCTCCAACGAATAAGATAATTGAGAGTGATTTAAGATTATTAAGTATTTTTCACTAGTTTCATTTTCTTATTAAAAAAATAAAAATAAAAAATTGACCAGCGCATCAGGTTACCCATCTTTTTTGTTTTAAATAACTTGTTATATTTATATATGTATTAATTATATTAATTTGTTTTATAAATCTACTAATATTATTTTAGACATTAGATTAAAATCCAATGACCCAAATTAGAGTATCTATCTATAGAATAAAAACAAAAATCTCTATTAGAGTGATGTTTAAATAGAGATTTTTGCTTTTACTCTATGTATGAGAACTCTAATTTGGGTCATTGGATTTTAATCTTTTTAGTAATAGTAGATTTACTAAGAAAAATCATTATAATTAATACAATATAAATATAGAAAGTTATTTAAAACAAGCAATATGGATAACCTGATGAGTTGGTCAATTTTTTTTTATTTTCTTTTTTTATAAGAAAATGAAACTAATAAAAAAAATACTTAATAATTTTAAATCACTCTCAACTATCTTATTCATTGGAAATAAAAACAACAAAATATATTCAAATTTTAACCTATTTCATGCATAATTTTTTAAAAAACAAATTTTCTTTGAGTGTAGTTACTTTATTGATTTTTTTGTTATTTAAGAAAATAATTTATTCATAATATGAAAATTTTGCTATATTGGATTTTACCTTCTGTACAGTAGAAAAGAAATTTTATGAAATATTGAAGATACAATAGTATATATAGTTTTAAATTAAAGTTAATTAAAAAAATTAAACTTTAAATTAAAATTTCAGAAAAGAAATAAATAAAAAAGAATTAGAAATTAATATATTAAATGAGATGACTTGTTATCTCTTCCCACCATTCTTTTCAGTAACTTTATTATTACAAAAAATAACCCTAAATAAAATTACTTTTTAGTATATAGTTGATTTTCTTTTTCAAAACCTTTTTAAGTATACTTTCTAAATAAGTATAATTTTTCACAAAAAAAACTCTTCACACCCCTTTTTTTCAAATACAAGTCACATTAGTGTTATCTAACTCTTAAACCCTAAATTGTTATGTATGACCTAATTAAATCTATTCTATATTCTTATAGAAGAGGTATTTGAACCTTGAGAAGATGAATGAATCAAAAGATGGTCTTAACTAAATCATGAGTATTTTTTCTTCTTTCTTTTCACTGTAAACATGGCAAGCACGGTGGTTATTGAGAAAATGGACACCTTTCCTTTTTTCTTTTTTTTTTTTTCGTTTCATTGTCTTTTGCCAATGTGCTTGTACTTTCCTTTTGCTGCTGGAATAATTTTGAGTGCCCTTATATGTACAATCGCTAAAATCGATTCAAACAATAAAACTAAAATTGATTCTGACTACAAGCATTAATTGAGCGCACATAACAGCTACATCATTTTTTTGAATTTTATTTTGTATCATCGATATTAAAGAGTTTGTATTTATATATATATATATATATGCGTGTGTATTACATGATAAAAGCACTTATTTGATGTTATATAGCAATTATACTTTTGTCTATTTTTTAAAATTTTTTTATGGTATAATGGATGACGAGAGAAACGAAAATCACAAGAAGAAGAGAAAATGAAAGGGATAGGCGTGGGGGTGGGGATGAGTGTGGCAAAAGAGAGAATGAGAGAAAGAGGGGTGGGAATAGAATAGAGAAATTAAATTAGAGGGTTATATAGGAAAAATAAGAGGTTTAATAAGCATTTATTAGATTTTAAGATTTAATTGAGTGCGCGGTTTTAAAAATAATATGAAATAGTAGACAGGGGAGTGCAATAGAGTCGCCATATATATATATATATATATATATATATATATATATATATATGCAAAAGACTAAACAATCCATGATTGATTATTAACACGAGTTGTCTTTAAAAACATAGCTTGTCATTTTCGATTTCACTATTCTCATGTCAAGGATCTTAACTTTGTTTAGTGTGTATTGTTTGGTCGGCTTGTAAACAAAACATTAATAAAATGTTCGAGAAACAAATAAAGCACTGCCTTAATATAAATATTTATATTTGGAATAGAATAGTATCATTTTTATTATTATTATGGGATAAATCTTAAAAAAAAAAACTCTCCATTTTTAAAAATCATGTCTTTTCACTAACATCAAATAAAATTTTTATTTGTGTTTTCTTTTAAATCTCACATGATTCACATAAACAGTCAAAATTGTTACATAAACATTTTTATTCTTTAAAATTATTTATTATCATCTATAGAAAAAGATAGAAGATAATCATCTAGATTGAAAAATAATCTGTAATTTTTTAATAATCTAATAGTAACAATTTTTGAACACAATTTTTTTTTTTATGAATTCTATTATATGATTTTAAAAGTTAGAAATATATAAATTAATAATTGATAAAACACATAAAGAAATAATATAAACATTTATAATATTAATGAGTTTTTTCTAGATAACTTCTAATTTCTTAATTATGTTCTTTTTCAAAATACATTTAAAGTTATTTATTTATTATTTGTACTTAAATTGAACTCAGTCTCATATTCTAATTTTTGTGATGGATACATCACATTGGGTATATGATTTAATATATTTATAATGATTTGATTTGTATTCTTAAAATAAAACTAATAACTATTAATTATCATTATTATCTTCAATATATATGAGACATCTTGAAATACTATATTTTATAAGGTATTAAATTTTAAAACTACATTTATAATCATATGTATAAATATTTTTTAACTTTTTGATATACACTGAAAATTAACTTTTAGACTTTTATTTTATGTATATAATAACTTTTTTATATGTATATATTAACTTTTAAGTTTCTTTATGCACAAATTACTTTAACTATATCTAACTTTTATTATTAGAAGTTATGCATATATTTTAAGAGAAAAAAGTACAAATATTAACCTTACACTATTCTTTTAAATTAATAAATATTTATTTATCGATAAATTAATAAATTATTTATTTGTGGATAAATTAATAATCTCTATAAAATATAATTTCTCATAATCCCAATAATATTAATTTATAGAGATTTTATTGTACGTGTAGATTGAACATGCGTGGTTTTTTTCTTTTCTTTTTTAAAAAGCTAAATCTGACATATTTAGTGAAAACATATTTCGGTTGAAAAAAACAAATCATGAGTTGTGAGTTGAATAGTCTTACTTGTAATTATTTAATCCAAGTGTTGCCACAAGTGTTCCTTTCTACGGAATATTTACTATCATAAGTAATCATACGTATATACAATATTCTTAAAGCAAAGAGTATATCTGTACACGTAAAATAATAATTAAATTTTATCTTATCTATTTTCTGTTTATATACACTAACCAAGTGTTTTCAAACACTACAAATATATATATATATATATATATATATATATCACAATATTTTGTTTACCGATAGTAAAATGTTCTATTTAACATGATTCTGAAAGGATAATTTTCCCTTACTTAGCTTTCTAATCCTTATCGTCATCTAGGGCCATGTTAATAACGCAATACCTGGCATCATTTAGCCTATCTTATTGCTTATAACCTAGCTACCATATTGACACATCATTCTTTCTAGTGACTGCATGCTAACTTCACAGACATCTAATACCAGTCAAGATCACCTCGTGCTTGGATCAACACCCCGTGGTTCCTTTTGATGTTTCATCGAATCTTCTAGATATAAAGACTAATGCCGAGCACAAAAAGTGGCATGTACTAATTTCTCCTAATAGACCAACATCAATATCACAAGTCTTGTACCATCGCAGTGCAAAGCTTTACTAATCTAGTTTGCTTGGAGATTAATTCTGATTTCAGCTTAACTTAATTTTCTTTAAAAGTTTGCATTGTTAAGCTCCTCAATCACCAGCTTAACTCATTGTATTCAATTTATAGATCTAAGAGGAACCTTAATGCATAGAAGCACGTAATAATTCGAGTTGTGATATATAGTGTGATGTTGTCACGATCAGAAATCTAAGTTTGTGACTTTTAATAATTTTGAGTAAAATTAATGTAAATAAAAAATTTGTAAAAATTCTGAAGAAATTAAATACTTGGATTTTTCATTTTAGACCTCAAATCATTAGAAGTTCTATATAAAAAGAGGGTCCATCTTTAGTTTAGTTTATCAAGAAAAATATACCAATTAAAAATTCAAGAAAATACAGTTAAGTTATACAAAAATTTGGTTAAATTAAACTTTAAAGTTAACTTAAAAAAGGTTTCACAAATCTTGAATCCGAGAGTCTAAAATTTAACTAACAATATTTCTCATAAATCCATGTACTCAAAATTTTGAGGCTTTGTAGAAATCATTGTGTCTAATTTATACACCAAATCCTCAAATAGTAGGAGAAACGTCCTCATACAATCACTTAGCAGAAATAACAAACTTGGCTAAACAGTAAAGCATGAAAGAGAGTAGGATAAGTTCTAGGGACCAACCAAAGAGGAATAGGACTGCAAACATAAGCCAAACAACTTGCCTAGCTATCAAGACAACTAATTCGAATAAACAATCACCTGAAAGAGAGAAAAGTAGGAGGGGTGAGCCCCAAAGCTCAGTAGAAAAATTGTTACCTCATTTGAAAAATTTTTAGTGATGAAGAGTCCTTACATGGTTAGTTTAATCCAAAACACATTTGTAAAACTATATATATATACATACATATAACCATTTCTAAAGCTGATAGTCTGTATATGTATACGCATATATATATATAGGAAAATATGATATCCAAAAATCAATCAGTCCACAAATATATAATATAAATCCATCTATATCCATAAATTCACCACCTCTCATCAATGTTTACTAGCATATTGGCACTATATATGCCATACAGCCTACCTGACACCTAGCCCATACCTAGAGGAGATAACTGTGTATTGCCAACCAAACTTTGAGGGGCAACCACATTGCCTATGTCTGCCAAATAGGAAGGTAATCAGAAGAGAAATCCCACACGGGTTCATAGACTTTGCACCGCACTATAAAAATCCTATGAAGCTAACCTAGAACTTATATGTGATTCTATGATATGTGTACTCTGAACTAATGGGTAAAAATAGCCATGTACTAATTTAAGTTCAAGTAAAACTCTGGTTTTTAATAAAATAGTTAATTACAATTTATAGAAAAGTAGGCAGTATAATAGCCTTATTTTAACATATTTAAAAATAACATGTACTCAGAAAAATCCTAGAGCAATCCAATATATATTATACGATTCAATTTCATCACATATATCTAAAACAATTCTAAAATCATATTTATCATCATAAGTTGCAGAAAGTAAGTTTTAAAAAAAATAATATAAAATAGAGGTAACTGAATTCCTACCTCACTAGAATAATGATACCATGCTATTGGATCCTCAATGTACCGTTGAACGATCGCTCGGAGGGTCAGGAACTAATTCTCAATAGAGTTTCTAATCAACAAATAGACATCTTCACGGAACTTTTAGCACTCAAAATAGCTAAATTAGATATATAATTTGACCAATTCAGGTCTAGGCCGAAACTAGAATAGTGGCATACAAAACGAGATAAAATCTAAGCCTTTAGATATCATTTTTAGTACTAGTCACTAAACATAGTCAATATATATATATATATATATCAAATTTTACCATTTTCCAAGTACATTCCAAAAATGATATCAAAAATAAAATCTAATAGTCGGATTAAAAGTCAAATCCGAGCTCAAAATAAACAAAAATGACAGCTTTTAATTTGAGCAAAATGGGATAGTAAGATATATCTATGAGGTTCCTCTCGATGATACGAATCCAATGAACCCAAAAACACGTGTTGAAATGTAACTAGAAAATCGAAACTTCCTATGGCCAAAAATGGCATTTATTGGCAATGGAATGCTCAGTGATGGTCGAGGATGGGTGGCACGGGCAGTAGGCAGCATGGGAAGGTCTCCCGGTGGTTGGGCTGGCCAGACGGTGACTAGTGGTAGCTCGATAGCTCCTCATTCTGGTTAGGCAAAAAACGAGAGGGATTGACGAGAGGGAGGTCAAGGGGGAGGGCAGAGGAGAGAGAGAGTGTGTGTGACATGCATATATATATACATATATAATCTTTTTCTTAGTGGTCAATTGACCAATTTGCTCTTTAAAATTTTGTATTTTTACATTCTCCCTTCTTTATAGGAATTTCATCCTGAAATTCAAGTACACACCGAGAGTATGAGCTTCATTGTAAGAAATAGTCATTGGAAATGTAGTGAACACTTGACTATAGAAATTAAGGGTACTAGGCCAAATGCTAGTTAGTGAAAGCGTGTGAAATAGACACTCCACACTTGGCCTAAGAATCCTGCCAATACATTGACTTGTATAATTGTATAGGTAAAGATGTACATGAAGAGATATAGAATTATAAGAGGGCATAGTAATAGGTATAAGAATCTCAATATCAGTGGTTAGAAACGACTACCTCAAGTATGTGAGTAATCAAAAAGATAATAATAATAACCATGGCTAGAAATCGAGAACACATGACTCTGAATACTAATTGTAAGACACCACACTAGAATAGCATATTGAATGTCAGATATAAGAATATTGTCCCCCCTTGATCATACTAAATCAACAATCTCCTGGGACATACCCATTTGTTTATAGCTAGACCTTGGTCCTAGACAATCTCTTTGTCAATAACTCTAACAAGAGTTTCCTGAATATAATCAAATAGAGTTAAAAATGAAGAACAAGAATCCTTATATTATACCACATAAGATAAATGAGTTTAGAGGTCGAATGTAACAAAGAAAGTTAAATGACTCACAACCATTTTCTGTTTTCATATTAGAGCGAGAGATAATACTAAAAAAAAAACCACTTTTAGTGATATGCGAGACTAGAATACCCAAACTAAAAATCACCAACGCAAAATATTAGTGCAAACTTCAATCTCAAATGCAAGTATTCAAACCATAAGAAATTTAAAAAGCATTTCAATCCTTTTATTCAGCATAAAACCTTATCAAAGAAAACCGAAGCGAATGTTGATCCAAAGACTCTACAAGTCCTTGATATAAAGAAAATTCTATAGACACAATCCAATGTCCCAGAAATACAATATAACAACTAAAATCGACATTTAATGCCTCAAAAATAAGGTTCTAATAGGATAGGCTATCTGGTACAATCTTCGAGCGACGCCTGTTTCTTATGAGACCTCCTTTTAATTTTAATTAAAACAATTTTGAAAATATTTTTGAAAACATTGAATATAAAAAGTGTTGGGAATACCACACTAGTTCATAATATGGTTTCTCTCTAGGCAAAAGTAAACCAAACCTGAACTCTGAGTTTCCCCTTACAATATAGGAGTAAAGTCTAATGACTCTTAAAGTAAAATCTATGAGTATTCTCATTCTAATTATCATTAGTTATATAATAATAACCATGCTATATAACCTAAATAAAATAAGGGATTTAGATTTAACTCATATTAATATTTAGTAAAAACTTCATTCTATGCATATATGATGAAAATCACTAGTAGTCATAAACATCAACCTAAGGTTGAGTGATATATGATAACTATTAAGTAAAACAAACATGATATACATGAAAAGACATTAGTTTGTTCTCCATAATCAACAAAACAAGCATTTATTACTTAATCCCCCATAATTACTTGGTAAAATGACAAACGAGGCCATATTTAAATTTAGATAGTCGATTTTTCTTTCAAAACTAATAAAATATTTTGGCCTCAATCCAAAGCATAACTAAACATAATAGGATGTTTTTGTAGAATTCTAAAATATTTTTCAAAATAATCAAACAAGTTTCTCAAAAAGTATGAAAGTATAAACTTTTTTTAAACATATATAAGGGAAAATGGGGTAATTTAGAAAATATTAAATTGTGAAACATTGTCAAATACTTTCTCAAATTAGGTAAAACAAACACAAATCCTCATTTAACCCTTTAAAATAAATATTAAAATTTTATAAAAGAGTTATACTAGGAAAAACCAACTAATTAATATATACGTAAACTTCATGAATTGAAAATCTACAGTCAAATCTTCAAAAAGAATATCACAACTAAAAATCCATCAAATATAAAACCAATGCATATAACTTAATATCTTTTTATTGATTTGAATATCTAAATTTTATTATGCTCCCAATTTTTTCCAACACTAGGGAGATTGGTCAAAATTAATCACATAATATCCAAAATCTAATTATAACAACTTCTGCATAATCTAACGCAACTTCATTCACACTGTGGAAAATCAAGTTAGCATGAATCAGAATGACTTAATAATCCAATAAATACTAAGAGACCATGCATTAACCAATAAGATAAACCATATCGAAGTAATTTTTGAAGAAACATCAAATTTGAAATATCGAATGCACAAGGTCCAAGTGACAAGCTCCATGAAATCTAAACCAAAACTCTAACTCAAACGTTTTCACCCAATAAAGATTTTCATAATGTAAGTAGTCATATTAATTTTCATTCTCTAGGCAATACATTTTAAAAAAAATCACAGTTATAATTCTTCAAACACACGCATAAAGCTAAAGGTTTTTACTTAAAATCATTTTCAATCTACACCAAAATTTACCGAGTAGTAAAACTTGTGAATATTTTTATTCAAATCTTTTCTTAAGTAACTTACATCCATTTTTTTCAAGTAAACTTTTGAATCAATTTACAAAAGCATTTATTCAATCTCAAATCAAGTATTAAGTAGGGATTGAAAAATGCTTAGAAATCTACTAAGTCCAAAAATTAGGAATGGAACTTGAAAAATTTGACTTATGTATATACGTATATAGAAACAAGGTACCTTGGTCTAGAGATCTTCCAAATCAATACTTCTAAACGTAAAACAAAATCTTTCTAGTATACAAATAGATTGGAGGCTTTGCAAAGTTTAGTCTCAAAGTAGTTTATTAATTTAAAGCAGTACCCCTTTTGAAAAAGTGTATTACTTTCACCCAATCAATGCTCAAGTTTAAAATGTTTATGATCCTTTTAAAAACAAACAAGTCACTTTGATCAAATACAAAGGTCTATGTTGTTTAAAACCTTAACTGTCAATTTGAAATTTTCAAAAGTTCTGAAACCAAATAACCCATTCTTAAATTAAATCAAACTCTCAATAATTCAAGAACTACAATAACAAAACTCGATGAAATTAGAGAAATGCAAGTACTATAGTTAAACAATATCTCAAATTACTAAACCACATCACTTAATCAATGAGCATGCTATGTAAAAGGTATCATCAATACAGACACTAAAATATAGAACCAAGTCACGATGTATCCAAATCAAATGATCACAAAGATGTCAATTCCAAAAAAATAATATCTCAATCTCATAAACACCTATAGAGTCAAGACATATTAGTTAAAGTACAAACACTAAACCAGTGTATCACAAGCAAAAATCCCTAAGAAAATTACAACAATAATCAAATACTACGAACAAGAATGATAATATAACCCGAGGGATAACACATAGGCAATCCAAAAGAAAATTAAAACATAACAACTAAGATACAAGATATTGGGTTGCTATCTCAGAATCTACAAGGTTTATGTAGCCTACAATCTGAATGGACAGAAGAGTACAAGAACAAACGTCTATTTGAAGCGAATGATGACGCTAAGAGTAGAATTCAATAGTCTCACATCAACCCGACACTTCCAAGACTAAAATTTTTAGAAAATAACCATCCTAAAGAAACTAGAATTTCAATTTGGAGAGGGTTAAGGGAGGACTTGGAATGAATAGGAGCGAAAGTAATCTATCCAGCCAGTTCCTAAGTGATGTATGAGCTATTTTTAAAACCATTTCCAAAATATTTTTAAATACTAAAAATTAACACCAGTATGATCCTAGACAGATCCAAAGTCATACTTTAATGTCAATTCTATCACAACCAAAAATGCCGTAACGTTTAATAATTTTGAGTGTAAATTTATGTGAATAAAGAATTTACAAAACTTTAGAAGAAACCAAGTACTTGGGTTTTTCATTTTAGACCTCAAATCATTAGAAGTTCTATATAAAAAGAGGGTCCATCTTTGGTTTAGTTTATCAAGAAAAATACACCAGTTAAAAATTCAAGAAAATATAGTTAAGTTATACAAAAACTTGGTTAAATAAAACTTTAGAGTTGATTTAAAAAGGGTTTCACAAATCTTAAGTCTAAGTGTCTAAGATTTAACTTACAAAATTTACCATAAATCTATGTACTTAAAATTTTGATAATAGTCTCCATAGAAACTATTATGTCTAATTTATACACCAAATCCTCAAATAGTAGTAAAAACGTCCTCATATAATCACTTAGTAGAAACTTGGCTAAATAGTGAGGCATGAAAGAGAGTAGGATAAGAGTTAGGGACCAACCAAAGAGGAATAGGACCGCAAACATAAGCCAAGTGACTTGCCTAGCAATCAAGATAACTAACTCGAATGAACAATCATCTAAAAGGGAGAAAAATAGAAGGGGTGAACTCAAAAGCTCAGTAGGAAAATTGTTACCTCATTTAAAAATATTTTTAATAATAGAGAGTCCGTGCATGATTAGTTTAATCCAAAATATATTCGCAAAAGCATTTATATATATATATATACATATACTAATTTCCAAAGCTGATAGTCTGTATATGTATATGCACATAAATATATATATATAAAAGAAAATGTGATATCTAAAAATCAATTAGTCTATAAATACATGACACAAATCCATCTATACACATGAGTTCACCGCTTCTAATCAATGGATACCAAGAAGTTAGCACTACGTATGCCACACAGCCTGCCTGACACCTAGTTCATACTCAGAGGGGATACCTATGTCTCACCTACCAAACCTCGAGTAGCAACTTCATTGCCTATGCTTGCCAAATAGGAAGGAAATCAAAAGAGAAACCCTCATGCGGGTTCATGGACTCTACATTATCAGTGCAGCCGTAGTGCCATACTGTAAAAATTTCATAATGCTAACTTGGTACTCATGTATGATTCTATGACACGTATGCTCTGAACTGATGTATAAAAATTGCCATACAATAATTTAAGTTCAAATAATACACTGGTTTTTAATAAAATAATTAACTATAATATATAGAAAAACAAGTAGCATAATGGTCCTATTTTAACATTTTCAAAAATAACCTACACTCAGAAAAGTCTTAGAGTAATCTAATATATATCATACGATTCAATTTCATGGCATATATCCAAAATAGTTTTAAAATCATGTTTGTCATCATGTGTTGCAGAAAAGTAAGTTTTAAAAAAATGATACAAAATAGAGGTAACTAAATCCCTACCTCACTAAAATAGCAATACCACACTATTGGATCCTCAAAGTACTATTGAACAATCACTTAAAGGGTCAGGAACAAATTCTAAGCCCTCAGTCTCTCACTTGAAAAAAATTGACTCCATAACAGAACTTTGAATCAACAAACAAATATCTTCACTGAACTCGTAGCATCCAAAATTGCTAGATTAGATATACAATAAGATCAATTAGGGTATGGGCTAAAACCGAAATGGTTATACGTAAAACGAGACAAAACATAAGCCTTTAGATATTATTTTTTATGTCAGTCACAAAATATAGTAAGTATATATATATATATATATCAAACTTCACCGTTTTTCGAGTACATTCCAAAAATGACATCAAAAACAAAATCTAATGGTTGGATCAAAAAGTCAATCCGAGCTCAAAATTAACAAAAATAACAACTTTTATTTCAAACAAAATAGGGTCACGAGATATATACCTTAAGGTTCCTCTCAATGATACAAACCCAACAAGCCCAAGAACCCCCCATTGAAATAGTCTGAAATGGTGCCAGAAAATCAAAATTTTCTTGGGCCAAAAATATTGTCTATCGGTGACAAGATGCTCGGTGGTGGCCAGGGATGGGCGGCACAAGCATCAGGCGGTGTGGGGAGGTCTCACCGATGGCTGGGCTGGTCAGATAGTTGCTAGTGATGGCTCGGCAGCTCCTCGGTCTAGTTTAGCTGAAAACGAGAGGGAGGTCAAGGAGGGGGAGGAAAGAGAGAGAGAGTAACGTGTATATATATAATCTTTTTTTAATAGTCAAATGACCAACAGGAACTTTTTAATAATCTTTTTAGAGTTTTGCCCTTTAGAGAGTAATGTGTATATATATATAATCTAACCCCATGAGCTCACATTCTCTCATCATGAACTAGAGTAACTCATACTATGTGTACTAAGTACTCTCTGCCTTATACCTATCCTAAGAAACTGGAAGGACACCTATGTGTCTATGCCTATTAAACCGAAGAAGCAACTGAATGCCTACATTTATCGAATCAGAGTAATCAGAGGACTAGACTCCATGCGGGTTTATGGGGCTTTCATCGAGGGTAGGGATACTAGCCATCCACTAAATATCGCGATGCCTAAAATATGTCTAATGTGACAACCTCTGGTTTAGTATTTAACAATTCACAATAACCATGCATCAACAAATAATCAAATCATGATTTAAAAGTCTCATTTAGCATTATTCCAAGATTTATTATAATATAGGCAGTACACCGTTGTTATACCCCATAATCACAATTTTAAAAATATGTATAAACGTCTACACAATTCAATCCCAATATAATCCAAAATGTTTTCATAACTTATTAAACCATCACTTAAACCATGATTTTTCAAAAATCAATTCTAATGCAATTATAAATCAAATTAAGCATAAACCAGGTTTTTGAACCTCTACCTCAAAATCGTATTTATACCAAGCTAATGACACTCGAAAAATCTCTTGTTGGTCATTTGGGTATCAGGATGGTCATTTCGGAATGTCGGTAAGCTCACTTTAAAAAATAATTTTTCCAACAGAGCCTCAGGTGGAGAAAAGGAGGTCACCACTAGATTCAAAGTACCTAAAAATAGTATGTCAAACATATAATTTGTCAAAATTAGGGCTAGGAGTGGGACTCATCCCTTAGCATACAAAACGACACTATTCACGAGCTATCAAATTTCAATTTTTGTGCCATTTTGAAATATAGTGATATTTAATATCAAATTCATTTTTCCACCTCATTCAGTCTAAATTCGAAGTCAGAATTCAGTTTCGAGGTCTGGAGCATAAAATAAGCTTAAAAATCTGAAAGTTACAAAAATACAACTTTTTGGAAATATTTAGAAAACAATCCTCTTCTTCTATTTGAAAATTACTACATTTCCGAATATCATTTTTACTTCTATTAACTATAATTATTTATATTTTTAATCATCTTTCATCTAATGTAATTACCTCAGTTAAGTAATTACCTAATGAAAAAATTATAAAAATATCATTTTTTACAAATCTTGGTAAAACGGACAAAATAATGAAAATCTCATCGACGGTGAGTTAACGGCCAAAAGTAGTCGAAAAATAATGATAACGACGAGATAAGTCCAACGGTATCAATAGAATCGCAAAAGGATATCCAACGGAGTTCCGACGAGCAAAAAACCAATCAGATGACGTTAAATTTGGAGGAGCCAATCTCGGCACTGAAGCTCAAAACACAGTAGCGACAGTAAGCAGAGCTTCATGTTGGCTAGCGGCACGGTATGGTGATAGCTAAACAGTTGTCGAGAGGGTAGTTTGAGTAGTTCTGTGACCTATGCGAAAAAGAAGAAAATTTTCAAGGTTTTAAAGGCAATTTATGAAATTGTAGATCTAAATTTAATATTTTAGAAATTTTAATTAAATAATCTAGAAAATCAAATTTACCAAATTGCCATTGGTCCTGAATTTACTCTTTTACTCTTAAAAAATGAGATTTTTACACATAATCCAATCAGGATAGAACTAGAGCTTTTTATAAGGGATCACCCTTCGATCATTTGAATTATCCTCTGCATTGACAATTGGCTCTTTAGACAAATACTCTAATGATTCTTTTGCAGAAATCAATCTTTGATAATATAAAATATTTAATATTTGGACCTTGGAAGTTTCAAATATATAAGAGTAATATATGAAATTACATAAAATTAGAGAAAACGGACAAAATTCGTAAAATTTAGAATCAAATGGGACAAGACGCCTATAAATCTAGATTTATGGTATTAGTTGCCTTCATGAGAATGACCATTGAATACCATAACAAAAAAAGAAAACAAATAAGAGGTCCTGCACTACTATAAAATACCCTTTTAAACGACGGATTTAATCTGTAATCTAATGGTAGAGATGACGCCTTTTAAACTGTCATCTATGTTAGTGTCGTCTTTACTTCAATACGAAAAGATGAAGATTGTAACCATCGCATAAAACATGAAATTTGGAAAGGAAAAAGGCGTTTTTGAGGTTGTAGATAACGGTTTTTATCAGGAACCGTCGTCTATAAAAAAGACGTCAACAACTATAGATCACAATTTTTAGATGTTTTTTTGAAAAAATATTTTGCAATATTTTCAATTTTTCCATTGGTTACCAATATCTGTGGTTCAAATTAAATGGTAATAAACCTTGCAATATTTTTCAAAGCACATCCATAATATAATATCCAATTCAAATCATCAAAAAATTCAAATTTTTAGGTACTAATTAACTACTAAATCCTAACAAATTAAAAATGTGGAAGTTAAACTAATTTGTGGTCGAACCTGAATAACAACGAGCTGCCTACATACCTATTAAAAGGATCAAGTTATTTCGTAATTCATTCATATTTTTAAAAAAAAAAGAAAGTATATGGAGATTAAAAGTTTCAATATAAAATCAAAAAATGTATAGAATGTAAGGATTAATTTTCAAAATATTATTATCTTCAATGCCACTTCAATATTGGGAGAAGTTGGACATCTATTTATTCCGTACTTCATCTATTTCCGTTCTTGTATACTCTGTAATTTGACCAAACTATATTTGAATAAAACAAAATAAAATTAATTCATAGTCATTTCTAGATATAATTTGCATTAATATAAATAGACTTACATCAATTAGAATCTCGTCTCACTTATAGTCCATTATGTCCTACATATATCTTAAAACATAAAAAAAAACCACATTCGATGTTCCCGAGTTACTTGGTTGTTTGCTATACAAATTAGATAAAAATTAGTTTATAATACTACTAAACTTTCAATATATTTAAAAGTTGTTATCTTTATAGTAGCCCATTTTGTTTGCATGTTACATTATTTTACAACTCCAAGCCTTCTTAATTTCTATTTGTGCAATAATGAAGTGACTAATTTACAGATGCTCTTATAAATAGGTCATCGAAGGGGTCAATCCACTATATTTCGTCACCCTAAGGATTGATGATTGCTTACATCCAATGTTTCCTAGGATTTCTAAATTCTAATAACAAAAGTATATTATAAAATATTACGCGTCATAATATCGCAAAAAAGCTAGTTGTCCACGCTTATAATTCTTCAAAGCAAGAATTATATAGCCTTTTTTTTTACCCTTTTATTTTTTTCTCCCATCCCATCCCGGGGACTAAAGAAACTTGGACAAATAAAACCCTAAATTTGATTGAAATATTTACTCATGGACAAATACCTAAAATATAAAGAAAAGACTATCTATTATCACTAATTTCTAAAGGAGTAATAATTTGCAAGTAAAATGATAATTTTCAACTAATTTTATGTAGAACTCAATACAAGGCACACTCAATTCGACTATAACCACTATATAACTGATGTATTCACTATCTAAATAGTTCTTGTGATCACTACCAATAATTTTTGGAAATAAAAAAAAAATTTAATAGTATCATCGGTCCTCATACGTTGGGTGGCATAATTCTAAATTGTGTGAAGATACAATGACAAATTCTCAACTACCACGTCAGGTTTTTGTTGTTTTTGATTCAAAGAGTTTAATAGACTTTTGCTATTCCCTAAAGATAGTTCCTTTCCTTTTTCTTTCATGTTTTTTTTATAGGATCCTATAAAACAAATTAATAAGATTCAATTAGTTAAAATATACTAAGAAAATCTTATTTAGTATATATCACCAATACATCATACATACTTCTTTCCCAAATATTACTAAATGTTCTAACCATACAACATATACACCTAGAGCATCAAAACTGTCTTTATTTCTTCCGTTTGGATTGGTATGTTAACCTCAAGCTGAATAACTACAGTTACTGAAACTTTTAAATTGTCATCTTCAAGAGGACGACCATAAATAACATGTCCAAAATTCTTGTATACTAAACCCTTAGTAACTACATTTTTCACATAGTTCATAACTAACATATAAACAATACCCTAAAAGACTAAGATTCTTCATTTAGCATTAAAAATATTTAAGCTCAAAAGACATAATAAATAATATACCTGTATAAGCCTTATCACGTTCGTAAATAATATATATATCTATTCTTCTTCCTCTCTTATTAAACTTAAGTTATCGTATATTTGATCATCTCACTCATCAAAGTCCTCGACAGAAGGCAATATCCTACTAAAAGATATAACTTCAAGCCCTTGATTCTCTAAATTATTAGATTCTTCATCAAACACATGCGCTTTTATTGATAAAACTATCGACCAATTTGAATCACTAGGGTCGGTAATATAAAACACTTGCTTAGCTTATGAAACCAATATAAAAGGTTCATCTTTATAGCCTTGATGTCTAAAGTCAACTAGTATGAATCCATGATCATCAATTTTGATGGCAGATTTATCTACCTACTTGCATTTGAATAGAGGTACTTAAATTTCACAATAATCTACTACCCATATTTCTTTAATAATCCTATAATAGTGCATATTCCCATAAACTGGATTTTTATTTTTTGCATTCAATACATGTATTGCTTTAGTGATAATATTAACACCACTATACTGAACAAGATGTTTCTCATCTCTTACATGAGTGTAAAAGCAAAAGTCATTTATAGCAAATAAAGTGTATGACATCACTGTGAATAATAGACCGATTATTAACCATTTTAAATCATTTGGTATATTGTGGTCAGGTTTTTCCAGAAGATTGATAATGTAATCTTTGAACCGAGTAACAAAGTTCCAGTTGTGCTCATCCTGAATCTACTTTTTTGTTTTTCTCTAGTTCTTTTGTCTTATGTAATTCATATGCTCTTTGACGTAATCTTCAATAATTTTCGAATTATGCAATATATATATATATATATATATATATATATATAGATGTGCTTGTTTCTATAATGTCTCATTCATATCAATTGGAATTTTGTTTTTCTCTAGTTCTTTTGTCTTATGTAATTCATATGCTCTTTGACGTAATCTTCAATAATTTTCGAATTATGCAATATATATATATATATATATATATAGATGTGCTTGTTTCTCTAATGTCTCATTCATATCAATTGGAATGCTCGAGGATAACCCTTTACCTTCCAAATTGGACGAATATTTATCTTTTGGTATTCCAATACTTTGAGCATTGACTATGTACTCCAAGTAAAACTCAATTGCTTCTTCTGTAATATATCCTTCCATTATACAACCCTCTGGCCTATTTCAATTTTTCACAAGATCTTTCAATATCTTCATGTATCTCTCAAAAAGATACATATATCTTAAGAATACTAGGTCACATAATTTCACTTCTTGAACCAAATATATAACAAGATGATCATTATGTCAAAAAAATGAAGGTGGAAAAAACTTTTCTAAGAGACACAATATATGTATGATATCTAATTGCAATGTGTCCAATATCTTCAGGTCCACTACTTTCGAGCAATCAGAATTGAAAAGGAAATACAATTTGGTAACTACTAATCTAACTTCCTTTTCATTGACCAATACTCCAGAAAGCAATTGGCAAAAATTGTTGTATTAAAATATGACAATCATATGATTTCATGCCAAAAAGTTGTAAATCTTTCGTAGACACAAGACTTCTTATAGTAGAAGAATACCCATTAGATACTTTAATGCCGACAAGTTATTCATAAAAAGCTATTTTTTCTTTCCTTGAAATGTGTACTTTGCTAGTGGTAAAAGAGTGTGATTCTTTTCTTTTCAGGAGCCAATTGTTTTCTAATTTTTAACTCAACAAGGTCTAAACGAACCTTGATGCCATCTTTAGTTTTACCCGGAATATATAGGCATATTCCAACTATGGCATTGCATACATTTTCTTTAATATGCATCACATCAAGGTTGTGCAGTACGAATAAAGTCTTCCAATATGGGAGCTCAAAAAAGATTGATTTCTTCTTCCAAGGTCCACTTATTATATCATTCCTATATTTTTTTCAAAACTTATACTCAAATCCTTCATCTTTTAGTATACTTGTTCACCATTAAGTGCACGTAAGGCCTTTCTATTTTCTACCTCTCCATTAAATGCTTTCTTTTGCTTGTGATATCAATGATTTTTAGGTAAAAATCTCCTACTACCTAAAGGTGAACTTTCCTCCATTTCTTAATCTTATAGAATATGTGTCTTCATCACAAATTGGGTAACCCTTCTTAGATTTTACAAAGTAACCTAACACATTTCCATAAGCAGAAAAGTCAGTAATTGCCCACAATAACATTGCTCGAAATGTAAAATTTTCTTTTCAAAATACATCCTCAACTTAAATCCTGGTTTCCTATAATAGTTTCAAGTCATCGTTCAAAGGTGTCAAGTATACATTAATGTCATTACCCAATTGTTTGGGTCCTGAAATTAACAATGTCAACATAAGAAATCTTCGCTTCATGTTTAGCCATGGAGGAAGATTATAAATCGCGAACACCATTGGCTAAGTACTATATCTACTACTAAAGTTACTGTGTGAATTGATACCATCAGTTCAAAGACCAAGACGGAGATTTCTTATTTCAGCACTAAACACGGGATTTTACATATCAAATGTCTTCCATTGCGAAGAATCAGCAAGATGACGAAGTTTATTATCATATACTATTCTGTTTATGTGCCAAGTCAAATTCTGTGCACATTTTTTATTTTTAAACATCTCTTGAATCGTAGTATCAATGGTATATATCACAATACTTTCTTAGGAACTCATTTTCTCTCTTTAGATGGCTCTTTACCTTTCTTCCACCCTGGGTGCGAACATTTAGGACAAATATCTAATATTGCATTCCCTTTAGAATAATGAATGCAATCATTAGGGCATTCATGTATTTTCTCATACTCTATTTCTAGCAATGACAGTATATTTCTAGCCTTATATATAGATATAGGAAGCTTGTTATCAACTGGAAGCATATCTTTAATTAGTTCCAAAAGGAATGTGAGACTAGTGTCACTCCACCTACCTCCTGTCTTCAAATTCCATAAACGCACAAAGGTGGATAATTTAGTGAATTTAGTATATCCCTCATACAATGATGTCTGAGCATCACATAACAAATCCTAAAATTTTGTAGGATGATCCACAATTCTATCCTCTGCATCATTTACCATGTTAACCACTTTATCTTCATCATGTTTATTTCTTTCATATTCTCTTCAAAATCTAAATAAACTCTCTTCTAATGAAAGTAATATGTCTTTCTCATGCCATATCCACCTTATATAACTTTTATAAATCGTGTTAAAAAAAAAAACGTTCTCTTACATTAACCACGAAACATTTCTTAGTATTACCACAACTAACACAAGGACATAATATGACATTTGGTTCATCCGCATGATCCATGGCAAATCAAATAAAGTTTTCAACTCTATTTTTACATTCATTAGTAGTTCTCCTTTCCGTCATCTAGTCTCTATCCATCACTATATTCTATAATATGGAAATCGAAAAAAAATATCATAAAGCATAAACTTTAAACTTAATACCAATACTACTAATTTTACTATGTACTTTATTTACATATAATTTTACTAATTTTACCTATAAAGATTTACAAGTCAATTACATTTAAAAAATATAATTTCATTACTATATAATACCAAGCCTACTAAAATTACTATGTAGTTTACATTCCTTTAAGCTATAGTTTCAATATTATAATAAGATATTAAGTTTTAGTTCTAGCATTTACATAGAAATAATTATTTTTTATATATAGAATATAATTTCATAATTTTTCCTTAAACATATACAAATATAGTGATTTTACTCTACTAATAATGTCTTAGTCATTTTATCGAACACGTAGCATAATGACATTCCATATCAATTGGATACAAAAAAAACTAAATTTATTAGCAAACCCAACAAAATATATTGACAATCTTCCTCAAACTTAAGCTTCAAATGACAAAGCTAAACGTATACATATAACATAAGTTTCAAAAGACCAAGCCTACTAAAATCATATTATGTACTTTACATTGGTATAAGCTTTAATTTCAAAAACTAATAAGCTATAAATTTTAATTCTAGCACTTACATAAGAAGCTTTAAATTTCAATCACATTTAGAGAATAAAATTCCATACCATATTAAGTTTTAAATGTCAAAAAAAGTGATTTTACTCTACTAATAGTTTCTTAGTCATTTTATTAAACACATAGCATGCATAAGCTTCAAATGACCATTTTATATCAATTGGATACATAAAACCTAAGTTTATGATCAAACCCAATCACAATATAATATTATTTACAATTATCAAAGTATTACTAGAATTATTACCTATTTTCTCAAAGACTTTCACTCAGGTAGAAGTTGTTATAGTTTTTTAAAAAAAATCTAATATTAGAGTTTGTGACTCGAATTCTGTTTGTCCCAACTTGAAAATTTTACAGTACGATATATATATGGCGTTTTTTTGTAATTGGAAGAATTATTTTATATCTGTGGAGAAAAATTGAGCTAATAGGCTCGATCCCGAAACCCACCACTAATCTCATTGGAGGACAGGGGCAAAGCTCTTACAATATAGACTTATTTTATTGGGCTGATTTTTTAATACAATTTTCATCCATACACGTATGTATTTTAAGATTTCAGGATTTATATATATTTCAACTTAGTCGTGTAATATTATAACTTTTAACATCTTCCCTACAACAAATTTGGTCTTTTATAGCACGTAAGCATAGCATTCACAAAAAAAAAAAAAAAATCATTACCATTTTTTCCCATCTTTAAAAACATTAAATGAGAACATGGAAACTTAACCAAAAAAGTGTATTTTTATGTCATTTCTCAATTCTATAAATTTGTATCAGTATTTTATTAAGTCAAATTTCTAATTCAAACATTTAAAAAAAAAAAGAGAGAGAGAGAGAAATCTTAAAACATTTCAGATCTAGGCGCCTAAAATTTGAAGCGAAAAATTTTGCCTCTAAAGTCTAAACCCAATATTCTTCAGATTTGAACACCAACCCATGCCCAAAGTCAATCCCCAAATCTAAAACCCTAGGTTGAAGAATCCCTAAGTCCCAAATCATCCATGGCTGCTGAATCTTGAGCGACGCCAAGCGCAGAGTCTGAGCTCACTCCTTGAGCAAGGCTAGACCGTATGAGACCTCTCCATCTCGCGAGATTCCGTGCTTGTGATTTCTTATACTCTCCTGATCCCATCTCAGCCCGATATTGTGAGATCCCGCTCACTTGATCTTCCCCGGCTCCCCCTTGCTTTTCAACCACTCATCACTTGCCAGCGAACCCCAATGGTGGCTTGCAAAACCCAGAGTACCTAATGACTAGCTCAACCTCGCTTTTGATTTGGTATATTGTCATAACCCAAAACCTAGGCCAGTGGTAGAAGGAGAATTTCATAAAAATAGGAAATTCCTTGATTTATTTGAAAAGTATTAAAAGTTCTAGTTTTTATAAAAATGGTCCATTTAAATAAAATAATCAGAATTCCATCCCGTGAACCACTCCTACAGTTCGTATACACCATTAAACATAGACTAAATAATAATTAAAAATCATGAAGTCACATAAAAGCCCAAGCATCACCATCATCCACAACAAAAGTCAAATACCAGAATGGCATACATAAGTTCGCAGACAAAATAGAAAGCATTAATCTTGGTTCAATGCTAATAAAAAATCCAAATAGTCCAAAGACTACGACAATAAACTCCTAGCATTACTAAGAGAGGAACTACAATTCAGATGACCTCTTACTCCTCTTGATCACCAAGATCGCACTGGACACCACCTGAGGAAGAAGGTAGGGGGTGAGCATAAAATGCCCAGTAGGAAAATAATTACCTCGATCGAAAACATTTTAGTGATGGGGAATTCCTGCATAGTTAGTTTAGTCCAAAACATACATATATATATAATCAAAACTGGAAATCCATATATATATAAAAAGCAGTGTAATCAAAACTATTCAATTCATAGGCACATGACACAAATCAACCCATACCCATGAGCTCTCATCCTCTCATCTATGGAAACCCAGGATGATGGCACTAAGTATGCCTAACAGCCTGCCTGATACCTAAGCTCATACCCAGAGGAGACACTCGTGTGTCGTCTACTAAACCTGGAGGGGCAACCGAATTACCTACACCTGCCAAATGTGGAGGTAATCAGAAGTAACAAAACCCCGCGCGAGTTTACGAACTTTCACCGACGGTGGGGCATGTAGTGCCATACTATAGACCCACAGTGCTCATGTATGATCCTCTGACACGTACAATACAGAAGTGAAGTGTGAAAATAATCATACTCTAGTTTTTCAGTAAAATCAGCATACTAGGTTTTTATAAAAAAAACGGGCAGCATAACAACCCTATTTTTAATATACCCAAAATAACCTGGACTCAAAAAATTCCCAAAGCAATACAGTATATATCTCATACAACCAATTCCCATCACAGATATTTAAATAGTCTTAAAATCATAATTATTCTTATATGTTGCAGAAAGTAAGTTTTATACGAAACGATATAAAACAGAGGTAATTGAGTCCCTACCTCGCTCGAATAGTAATACCATGCTATCGAATCCTCATGGTGTCATTGACGATCGCTCGGAGGGTTGAGAATTAATTCTAAGCATTCGATCGTCCTCTTGCGAAAAACCAACTTCTCACTGGAGCTTCAATTCCATAAACGAACCTCTTCGCTGAATTCCTCGCACCCAAAATAGCTAGGTTAGATATATAACTTGTCTAATTCGGGTCCGGGCCCACATCGGGCCGGTGGCACATAAAATGAGGCAAAATCTCGACCGCCTGATCTCGATTTTTGTGCCAATCACCAAACCACACAATATATATATCAAATTTCTCCATTTTCCAAGTACATTCCAAAAATGACAACAAAAATATAATCCAACGGCCAGATCAAAAAGACAAACTTAAACTCAAAATATCCAAAAATGGCAACTTTTAATCCGGGTAAAATGAGGTTGAGATATATATACCTTGATGATTCTTGAGACGAGAAGAATCTAACAGGACCGGTTGGAGGTCGAATGGTGGCCGGAATCGTCGCCGCTGACGAGAAAATCGATTCAGCCTCTATGGAGATTTCCGGCGATGCAGACATCGGCGGCGGCTGGCGAGCAGCGGCGGAGCTTCGGCGCGGCCTGACGAGTCGACGCCGGTCAGTGGCGTGGGCGGACGGTGGCTGGCGGTGGCTCGGCGACATCTGAGAAATTGGGAAAGAAGAGAGAGAAGAGAAAACAAAAGGACAGGGCACGTGGCCCTGTCTTATAGGGCTGTGCAATTTTTCAAAAATTACACATAAATTTTCAAATTTTAAATCTCTATCAATCTAGTCCTCCTAAAATTTGCAATTTAGTTCCTATGCACAAAATTTTTACAAATTAATCCGCACAATATTATATCTGGAAAATTGATAAATTATCCAAATTACTCTCGAAAATTCCGGGTTTTTACATATATTCTCTATGTTTCTCGTTCAATTTGCTTATCTATTGCTATTTGGTTTGGGCATAGATTTACACCTTAATTTGTTTACTTGGGATTTAGGGCTTTTGGATATATATATATATATATATATTTTGGGTTGGTGTAAATGCTCCGTAGGAGCGACTCTCTATTCTTAGACGCATCAATAGAATTGCTTTTTCATCGTGAAGTGGCACTTAGAGTTGCCAAGTTTGGGTGTCTTCGACTTAGTTCCTTCCTACTGATGTCTTATGTGATCATCAATTGGGCCAAAGCTTTAATATCAGAAGTAACAATTACATTTTTAAAGCTTAAAATTGGCAGTTTTTGAGGCCAATGCTTAATTTAAACTGGCCTTATCTCATCTCATAGTTTAAGGCAGCTTGTTTATAAGATATTTTTGCTTATTATGGTAGTTGGCAGATTTGTTCATCCTAAGTGCAGAAGATATCAAGTTCACAAACTGCTGAAGTATACAACTTGGGTACATCTGAGAAACTTTATAGCAAGTTTTTCTTTTTTCGGCAATTGGCTGATTGTTGCTCATCATGCTAATTATAAAAGAGATGCTTAGCTTGAAGCGTTTGAATGGAAGAGAAATATCTTATCATTTTTGCCTGGAGAACTTCCAAATCTGCTTCTTTATTAAATTAGATCAAAATATAAAATACCTTGTTAACACATAGCAATTCCAAGTAGTGTATTAACAAAGTTATTTGTCTAATATCAACCGCTTTTATTGACTTTGATGGCAGAGCAAATTTGAATTTTAGTTGAGACTTTAAGAATTTATGGAGTTGGTACCGGCTGAAAATAACCTACTAGTCTTTACATAAGCTAGGAAGTTCTTTGCACCATGGGGTTCTTTTCATATGAAATAATTGCATCGGGCCTTTTTAACACTAGAATATAAGGGTATTACCTAATGCACTACATACAAGATGACCATTCTATCTGGTCTAAAAACTGCTTTTGTGCTTTACTTCAATAAATGTGTCACTTTTTGTGATTCAGCAACATTATAAGTCCTTGTGGCATTTTTCCCCTGTTGTAGAATAACTACTCTGCCTTATTTTGGTAGACATACAGATGGACATAGAAACAAAAGTTAGAGTATATCTTCTGGATAGTTTGCATTTTAAAATCTCTAGTGTGCCTTAATGTAATTTGGTCCTGTACAGCTGTATTTAGTTCTTGAACAGGGGGAATTTTAAGGTTATATCTTATACTAAATTTTGGTTGTTTTTAATTATTGGGCAGTGGTAATTTTCCTAGATTTGGTCTTTGATTTTGATGGATCCACTTGAATGTGTTGGAGTTCAATTCTAAGCAGACTTAGAGATGTCTACATAGTCCCTTGTTGTTATGAATTCTTACCCGCTTTTAATTCCACTTGTCCCTATTTGGTTTTTGAGAAATAAATAGGACAAAAGGGAAATAAAATGGGTTTGATTGTCTTGGTTTGGTTTGGCAAATTTAAGAAAATAAGGGTATATGCAATTTGTTGTGATTTTTCTTGGGTTATTGAGATTTCAAATAATGGGACTTCAAGTTTTATTGACGTATTTTGAGGGGGTGAAGTGGTTACTATAAACGAGATTTTTACTGCATTTATTCAAAAGACGTATATGAAGTATACAACAAGAACATTCTAGGGTTGTAAAAAGCAAGCAGATAAACATTTTATGAGTCTATTTTACTTAATTCTTGATAAGAAATTCAATTGTTTGTAAAAGCTTCTATCTTTAATAGATACTGTGCATGTACTTAGCCAAGAGGAAAAAAATTCATCTTAATTAGATGTTGAATATAGGAATAATTAGATGTAGTTTGTTTTATGTCTTTGGTATCATATTATGCTAAAATATTACTTGTACTTCTTTTTATTTTATTTTTCTTTTCTTAAAGAAAAATACTACTTGAATGAAGTTTGCTTATCATATTGGTATTATTCTATTACTAGTCTCTTCTCTTGGACAAGGAGTCCTCTGAGTTACATGTTGTGCTGATGGTTTGTTGTGTGTACTGAATGAGACTGATCAATCATTGTTGCTTTCGATGAAATCCTAGATGATACGTGACTCAAAGTAATTCTAAAAAGTAGTTGAGTATTTACTTTCTATTATTATTAAGTTTTACTCCTTTTCTTTTATTCATGTTTGTGTGTTATAAGAATGTGTATTTTTGTACATATGCTAAAAAGTAGCATATGGTATGAACCCATGTGGTTAAAAGTTACAGTAGAATATGGTCTTGGAGATTTTGCTTATTGATTAATGGTCCTTTCTTTAAGCTAATTTCATGTTGTAAAATTCTATTGTACCACAATGTGGCTATTTTAAAACTGACTTTAAATGTTATTTTTCAGCATATTGATGACATACTCTCTCAAAATCGCATGCCTGTTTTAATTATGTGTTCTTTTTTATCCAATTAATTGTGATTCTTTTTCTTTTCTGGGTTTACAATATCTTCTTGTTGTAGCATTAATTATACTTCTCCAATATCTTCTTACATGCTTCTAATTCACTTGTGATAATTCTTTGTTGCCAATTTCAATCTAGGCTAAACAGGGGATCACGCTGGAAATTTCTAGGTTTTCTGAGAAGAGAAGGGAGAAGTGTTTGGTTTCTCACCCCTTCTTCAAGGAAAGGAGTGTTAGTTGCTTAAGCTGCAGTTGGGCACAACAGAGCTAAACAAAAAACCACACCTCAGTTATAGTCTGCTAGATAACAAGGTTGAACAACTAGACTTTATTATATCAAATGTGTTGAATTTCTTTTTTTTTTTTAAATTGATTTTCCAAGTGTTTGTTTAATCAAATTTGTGTTTACCTATATTGCTTATCGATCATAGGTTGACCATAGTGTTTATGTTACTCTTGTCTGGAAGTAACAAAATTCACACTTGTTGTAGTTATCTATATCAACCTGTGTTCAAGGTCTATGCATTTAGACTAAGAAAGATGAAGGAAAATTGAAGGGTTGAGCATATTTGGTTACATATATAGCATTTTAAGATTGGGAGATTTCTGTTATTATTATTGTTTTTAGCTTACTCATTTATCTATATAATTCGAAGCTCTTTTCTATATAACTCTTTTCTCTCTAGTATATATATACATAATTGAATGAGAGCTATTGCTTTGGGCATGTTATATAGATATGAGTAGCTTGTTGATTTATTCCTTATTATTTTCTGTTTCCCACTCCTACATTATCTTACTTTGTGTTCTTGTTCGATTACAGCTTCATTATTATGTCTTGGTGAGTATTTTGCCAAAGACATTGGAGCACAAGTTCAACACTCGTGGAATGCTTTTGTGAAGAACTTTTGATAATTCTTTTTTGGACTTTTGCGTTTCTTTTGATTGGAGAGGATATTATGTAGTTTTGAGAGTGTTTGAACCTTGTATCCAACACTATTTAATTGGAATGTTGTGAATCTATTCTGTTATATAAAAGTACTTAAGTGTTATTGAATATTCTCATTTAAAGCATTCATTTAATACTACTAAAAATTATTTATGAAATAGTACATATATCTAAAGCATTACACGAAAGCTATCGAAAACAAATTATAACGTTCAAAAAATGCCACTAGAGATAAATAAAAGAAGGGGAAAAAAGCTATAAAAGTACTTTCATAGCTTACAAAGAAAGCTATTAAAGAGTTTTACAGTTCTCAAAAAAGGTTATAAAATCATTTTTATAACGTTCTTTGAACGCTATTAAAGAGTTTCTTCGGTACTTTAAAATGCTAGAAAATAATTTATAATAGCATATTTAATAACATTTAGTAATAATAGCGAGATTTGTTCCAACGTGTGCTTAAATGTTATAAAAAAAATTTCATTGCATGCTTTGCCAGCTATAGATGGTTTTTTTTTTTGTAGTGCTTATTTTCAATAGGGCGAAATTTTCTCATTTGTTAATGATTTATTCCGATTAAGATTTTTTATTTAAATTTGTATGTTCTTGCTTTCGTTATTTTGTCAATTATTGTTCGTTAATTCTTAATATCTAATAAGAATAATTTCATTTTGCACTTGCTGAATATTTCTTGTTCTCTAGCTATCATATATTTCTTAGCATTAATGCAATTTTCCAGATTCTTACCAAAAAAATAAAATAAAAGAGAACGTGTGTTAAACAAAGGTACATTCAGGCAATTGGAGTTAGACTACTCCTAATGTGTGTGTGTGTATATATATATATATACAAAGAATAACCCAAATTTAAAAAAGCAAATTCTAATCGTATCTCTTCAAAATCAAATATATAAGCAGTTCCAATGCTTCTTATCTTACTACAGCAAACTTGAACTTTACCAAGCTGCAAGTTAATAAAAAAAAATTCAATTTTCGTAATGTAGCTCAAGCTACTTGTATGACACTAAAACTTACATGAGAAATTAATACTTGTGATATATATGTGAGAATAAGTGAAGAAAAGCAAAAGATCACAGACATATATGAACTAATATATCCAATAAATAAATAGAGTTGTTGATAGTAGAGACAGAACCATTTATATATATTAGAAACAAGCCATTTACATATATCGAGCTCATCAAACAGTTTGGTATTCATACGAGAATGTTAAAAATAGAATCTTGGTATTTATATATAACGTACCTAAAAATGTTACAAACAGAAACAACACGGCTGGTTGTGAGCAAGGATCGACCGTCGGTGGCAGAGGAAGATAAGCATGGGATGATGGCTCAGAGGGGCTCAAGCCGGTTAACGAGAAGGGGGAAGACAGTTCAGAAGGGCCCAGACTTGACGACGAGCTTGAGAACAGATAATCCCGCCTTCTAAACGAGGCATAAAACAGATAATCCAAGTTGCAAGTACAAACCACTCAATGGAGAATCTGAGGCCAATACGCTATGACTACGAAATGAATTGGATCGGGTTAGCGAGCAAGGAAGAATGGGCTTCGGTGAGTAGGGCTTGAGAAAGTACAGGGAAAAATGAGGGTGTTAACAATCGAAGTGGGAAATGAAAAATGGAGAAGGGTTGTTGCATCACTGTACACAATGAGCAATTGAAGGGCTAAAGATGAAGAAGGGTTTCGTCCTATCCATCGTCTATTAGGTGCCAGATTCAATGTGAAACAGTGCGTTTCACTTTTGGTGCTAAATGAGAAAAAAATAAAAATAAAAAATAGGTCCATAATAGACGATGGGTCTAATAAATCCCATATTTCTCAAATTTTTATTCATTTAAGGCGCCAGTTCATATTTATTTTTAACCTAACATACACAACGTGTGTTTGCAAAACTCGTTGTCTATAATATTTAAAATTTTTATCCAGTTGCCTGCATTTTTTTAGACGGCGTGATGCCGATAACCCGCCGTTTTCTAGTACTCCCACCCCTGTCTTCTAATGGTATTTTTGTAGTAGTGCTGTGCTGCCAAAGAGAAATATTCTTAATTAGGATGTCCCTCTATAACCGAATAGAGCTCTAAGAGGACGAGGAGTAAGAGAAGCGTCCGCTAGAAGAAAGATTTTATGTCTGACTCATGCTAAGAGTACACAATCTTTTGCTTTTTCTTTTTCTTTTTCTTTTTCTTTTTCTTTTTTTTCTATATACCAATTGAGATGTCATTGATTATTTATTAGTTTCCTCCTTGTATGTCCATAGAAGCGAGTGTTGGACATGCGTCTACGTAGATTTTGCAAAGCATGATATGGAAAATGTCATGGATCTTGTTTAGAGATGGAGGGTTTGGAGATTGTACCACACAGTCTATGATGACGGTAGCAGATCTCACTAGGGTTGATGGGCTAAGAATAGCTACTGTTATTGAAGAAAACCCATGGAACCATATTAGGTATACCTCTGGATAAGACTTATTTTTCAGTCCGATTACATTTTGAAGGGATATACGTTAAATCCTTGTATGTGATATTCACCAGACTCTTCTCACAACCGCAGCCACTTGTGGAGTTTTTTTCGGAATATGTTAATGTTAGTGTCTCTACTTCAGTCGATGAGAGTTAGTTGTTAAGTAGTTATTGACCATCAATGTTGGTTAAATTAATTAGATAGGGATTGTAGCTTAACTATAAACATTAAGGCAGGGACACATCATTAAACAGTTATAACTTGATTTTAGGAGTGAGCTCGCATATGTAATAGTACATATAAGACCTTTGGCTTATGTACTAGATCAAGTTACTCAGTTGTATTCTCCATTAGTTATTAGTTAACTTACGATTCTAGATTGGTCACTGGAGGATAAAATATGTATTGTGCTTGTGAGGTTTTTTTTGTCTACTGGGAAAAACTCGGGAAAATTAGCTTGTATTGAGAACAAAAGCAACTATGTAATAGAGAATATTGAAGGTGTTATTATAGATGACATATTAGATTCAATTGGGCAACTGGATATACTATATCCTCATAGGAAATCTGAACTAGGTAATTTAAAGAGAAATAAGTAATTTTGTTTTAGTAGGGGTTTTAATGAGACATTATGAGGTTTAATCCAATAGAATTGTGTTGCATGACTATGTATATTGATCCCTCCTAGTGATTGGGGATGTTTTTTGTTTTGCATTTTTTATGCTTTCGTGTTAATTTATGCACACTTTTCCTTCTTTTAATTTATTTGATGCAGAGAATGATAGAAGATTGTCCTGTTTGTGGGTGCCAACTTAATCAGAACGTGTTCTTAGGATTTGATACCCTCCTCTTTCCCCTCTTTTGAGTAGAAGTACTAAATAAATAAATAATATGTGTGTCTTTTTCTATTCCTTAGCGTGATTGTGATATTAAAACAACAAAATCTTAATTTCTACACAAGAATAAAATCTGAATTTCTAGGTAGTTATTAAAATCTAAATCTCATCCACCCATGATATTAATTGCTCTCGAATTTACTCTGTCGGGGATGAACTAGATAGCCATTGGGGGTTGTGCATAGTAAACGACCATACAAAAATAAAGTAAATGTTGAATCCTTGGCTATTTAGTGTATTGCTCTTCAGGTGGGTTTAAGCTTTGCCACTGATATAGATAGTATAGTTTGAGATTCAGCTAGAGTAGAAAGCTATTCCAAATATGGTATCTCAGCCATTTGTTCTCAAAATTTGGTAAGGTGAAACCCTGGTATTTTTCAAATTTGTTGTTTTTCGTCAGTACTTATTAATGTTAGTTGTAGTTGCATTCCTCGCTGAGTAATAATGTATCTCATAACATATCTTGTCTTGCTTTAAATTTATTTTATACTTCTTTTATGATGCTTTATGGATTAAGGAAATAAGTCGATTGAAATAACTATAAAGTAATAAGTCAATTGCAATATCAAGAGTTTAAAAAAGAAAATGAAATCAAATGCTACATCACTTGGGATACAATGGTCTGGGTTGGGATTGCTTCTAAATTCTACTTTTAGTCTTTAAGAGTGATAAGATAAAAAAATAGAAAAAGAGAGGCATTTGGTAAGTTATTATTTTTGGTCAGTAGATTTTAAAAATTATTATATAACCACTATTTTAAACATAATTTGAGAAGCATGATAACGCTTTTCAAAATTTATTCTGCTTTTGTAATATAAATTATCTAAAATAATATTTTACAGTACATAAATTGTTTATCAAACACTAGATATTGCTTTTAAATAGCATAGTAATTTAGACTTTTTTTCTCACCGCTACTTCTTGCTCACGACACAATTGTCTCACGGGCGACAATACCACATTGGCCCAATTTGGGATTATACTTAGAGCTTAGGATTATTATTCATGCTTTAATACTTGTGTTAGGAGTATTAAATGTTTTCTTTAAATATTCTAGGTTCTGTTTCGTAAATTTGCAATATAGAAGTTTGCTTGTAACATTTCTACATTATAGATGTTTTGCTATATGAGAAGTTAAATTTATTCCCGCGCTATTTCGTTTTTTATATAAAATTTGAGGGAAATCTCATAACACAATATATACTATTATTTACACTAAAATCACTGTTTTCATTATTGTAAGCTATTCTTATTCGTAAAAGGTATTATAAGGTACTGTGAACATGAAATGTTACTTACCACAGTACAAACTAATAACAAAAAACTTGAAACAATAGAACTGTAGTATTGTGGTACCACTATTCAATTTTTTTTTTTTTAAATGCGAAAATTGATTTGAGGGAGAAGCATAAAAAATTCTAACTAAGTTAGCACCACATCCCTGTTCAACAACCCTAAAATCAACAAATAAAATAATTTTTTTTAAAAATTACAAAGTCAAAACAACTCAAAGGCAACACAAAGCTACAAACTCGAGACAGGTATCCGCAAGAACATGTCAAAACAATCTCTTTGGATAATGCCTTCGCAGAAAATGCACCACAATTCAATACTAAAACTATACAAAACTTGACAAATTCAAATATATTGCGTTAGGGTGGGGAGGGGCTGCAGTTTGTTATTAATTTGCATCTGTACGGCAGCATATTTGAACACTAATTTGAATGTGTGTCCATGAGGCCGAGACTGATGCACTAAACATAGTTACGGCCGTTCACTCACCTCAACCTCTCTCTCTCTCTCTCTCTCTCTCTCTCTGATGTTATTCATCTATCTGTGTGAACGTTCATGTTAGCTTTAAAGTTTCATACGTCGACGATGGAACTCAGTAGCTCATAACCTTATCCGTTTTGCTTTTAAGTCCGAACATTTCGTAATCAAGTGGATTACCATGTCAACTCCTAAACTTTCAAATGAATCTCTCTTTTCTTACTTTCTAATTTTCCCGAATAAGGTTAAAAACAGTTGCCTAGCATGAAACCTGGCTATCTATTTTGCTAGTTGCTACTGAAAACAGTTGAATCCATACACGTATTCAGAGATATGAAAGTACAAAACCGAACCATATGTGACCACAGAGAAGAGCAGGGCCGAGGTTTCATCAATCATTTGCCATAAAAGCACAGGTTTCATCAATCATTTGCCATAAAAGCACAGGTTTCATCCATTATTGATCCAACCAAAGAAACTAAGCAATAGGAAAGTGAAGTACTGACAATCATAGTAGTGGCTACCAACTAATAACGTTTCTTCATTATCAAAAAGCATGCATAAGTAGGTTATTTCATGCTAAAAAATTAACATGGCAGAGATGGAGCCATTTATAATTTTTTTTAAAGATTTTCGCTCTCTGCTTTTCTTTCCCTCTCTTTTTATTATCTTTTATTTTGCGTGCTCGTCGAGATAAAATATATTTAGTAACCAACTTGGTTGAACAATTATTCTATTTAACCACTGTCGTTCCACCAGAATATATATATATATATATATATAGTATGGCTGGAAATAGAGTTCACCAAGATACCGTCAGCGAACAGCCAGAAGGTCTTTTTTAGGAGCTCCATGTGACTCTGACACTAGAAGAATCTTTTCCTTCCCATTGGCAACAGGCTGCTTCTCCGTCGAAACTGCCGAGTCCAGCTTCACTTGGCTTTCGGTTTCTCCCCCGGGATGTGACCTTCCGCTTCCATGTACAAGATCTTTGATGGTTGTTATCAATTCTTTATCCTCGATCAAAGATTCCAAGGTCACGTGAACACCTGTGTACAAGAGAACAAACTGTTGAAATCAGTATGTTCAAAGATTTTAAGAAAGGAGGTTATCAAACAAGTCAAAAACGAAGTGGAATCAAACTCAGATAATCAAATCTTGAACCTAAGAATCTATACATACGGTATCTCCAGTAATGTTTTGGGTTAGTCGGGTCGTTGATTGTTTCCTCTGTTGCAGGACGAGTTGTGTATTTTTCCTTCAAAGCCAACAAATCCTGACCAATAGAAGAGGCACAGAATTAATATGCAAATAAACCAGTGCAGGTGTACCAAGTATTATGGTAAGTACGGCAAGGGACTGGGAAATTCAGGTTATCAACAAATTAATTAAACCCTCAGTTTTAGGATAGCACTTTAGTCTTTAGGGAAGAATCAATATGTCCATATTGATACCTGAAGAGGGAAAATTCCCCACATTGATGGAGCATCAACGTGTTGCTTTATAATAAAATGTGCAACATCAGGAACACATCGACTAGGTGGCAACAAATCTAAACCAACAACAGTCTTGAAATATCGTTGACGTCTTTCTTCATCTTCCTCCCACCAAGCACGCAGGGTCGAGCAGTCATGGCAAGATGGAGCACATACCTGTGACATTGAAACCCAATTCAATTACTCTCAAATCAGATTCAAATGACAATAAGATGGCGATGCATCATTACAACATGCCAAAGAGTAAGCATTGTCGAAATGATGATGCTGTTATAAAAAAATAAAAAATAAATAAAAAAAAGAAGAAGAAGAAGAAAGGTAAACAGCAGTAACGATATCAAAATGCTAATGGTAATATTTTGACGGTGATGAGATATGGAAAAATCATTCAATACTATAGGGAATCAGAGATATCCATGTGTAAACAATAGCCCAAAACCAAAAGTGCAAGATACAAATCTTCACCGTCATATAGCTGTATTGAGACGGGATACCAAACTCCAAACCAGGTTCACTGGGCATGCGTTGGATGCGTAAGCCTATTAACCCTAGTTCTTGCATAACCTGTATAACAATCAATCAGTTAGAGAAGCACAACTTCTTTGGAATATAGGTCTAAAACCATGATTAAGAGAAGAACTTGGAGAGTTAGGAAAGCGGAGATTGAATTTGTTGAAAAGCAGCCAGAGGCCTTATGACGTTTAATTGAATATGAAAGGTTGAATGAGCATACAGGATGAACACAAGAAGGAATAAGGCCCAGATCTTCTCCACAGGCAAGCATATCTGACGAGTTCAGGAGAACCGGCAGAGTCTTCAAAGCATTCTGCCGCCAAAGATTTTCTTGCCGATGGAAATAGTAGTCATAGTATAATCTTTTCAGAACATTTTTGCTGTTGATGACAAACAAGAGTTTCCACGTTGGTACTAAATTAGGGTGTCATAGATAAAAGAATCTTTTCTATTCAATGAAGTTCGACAGATTATTCAGACATTCTATCGGCAAGGCAGAAAAAGTGATAATACTACCATAAGTTCTTCATTTCAACCGAGGAACTATTGCAGTACCTGTGCTCGTCTAAATCCTCAAAACTGGAAGTATCTTCAAGATTGAAGCGAGGATAGAATTTTCTTGGATCCTCTGGATCTCTAATAAGAACTATATTCTGAAAGAGCAAAAAAGTGACAAAGATTCGGAACCAGGACGGTAGTGGATGATGTATTCAACTTTTTGGACATGTAAAAATTAACTTCAGGAAAAGTGAAAAAAAAAAAAAATAGGGAAAGGAAAACCGTGATGTTTACAGGATAAATCTATATAGTACAAGTTACAAGAGAAGCTATGTTGTTACAAAATCGAAATGTTATTAATCCATCAAGTATTATATTGTACCTGTAGAAGTTCAAACAGGTCAAGCCGTATCTTGTTTTCATTCTCTAACAAAGACTTTTCTGAAAGTGACTTCAGCTTGGACGCAATCTTTTTCTCAGTGTTGCAGTCTTCCTTGAACTGAAAAAGCATGAAAAAAAATAAAATATAAGAGAAAAGAAAATCAGCTCCAGTTGCAAAAAAAGCTTGCTCGTCAACATTTATGATTTCTGTTTTCAAAAGTAAAATGAATGGTAAAAATGTTCTGAAATGTTGTCTGAGAAACAGAAAATGTCAAAATGAGCATAGACACACAAACCTAAAGAAGAAATATCAAGATTTCATAAAGGTGAAGGATTTAGAACACTTTGTATTCCCATAAAAGGAAATCCACCCAAAAAAGAAATTTATTAAAATAGAAAAGTTCTACTCCTGAAACTTTTAAAGTCATTCTACAAGTACATTTAACCAACATATAGCTCCGATGAAGCTGATATTGCATACAACTCCAAAGCAAATCTATTCTTAAAATCAAGCTAAAGTGGGCCACTGGGAAATATATTACTTTAAAATCGTGATGTCCTTTGAAATCTTATTCTGCATCCAACTAGCATACCGAACACCTACAGAATTCCTTTGACACATCTGGACCATGAGACAACAAAGCAACTACAATCCACCGTAACATTAAGCTCTAAGAAAAAGACTGGACAAAAATATTAGAATGTGGAAGTTATCCCCGTTTATGTTGCAAGATGTACCAACATCACCAAAAGAACAAGTAATATACTAAACACCTACAAATAGGGGTGTACATCAACCCGCCCAACCCAACAACCCAGCCCAAGCCAAACCGAAAATGAAAACCCAAGCAAAAAGTACGTGGTCTATGGGTTCTTATTTTTTTTTCGAACCGAAGCTATGGGTTGGGTTATGGATTGAGGAGCTTTCAACTCAAAACCAAACCCAACCCAAACTTCTCACATATTAAAAGAAAAATGTGTATATGTGCAGCCTATTAAAGTGTAAAATAGAAAATCTCACACGTTAGTTTAGAAGTTCTACAAGTATAAGTTTCTATATCAAGTATTAAATTGGCTAAACAGAAGTGATAGATGTTTAATGACAAAATTAGGACTTGAAGACTATTTTTAACAATTGAAAACAAAGATAAAGCTTTTACTTGTTAGAATTATATGAGTAGATAGTCGGAATTTTTAACAATTAGTATATGTAGTTATTAGAATTTATATGAGGATAAGTTTTTATTCAAAGATTAAATTGGTTAGAACAAAAAGTGATAAATACTAAATAAGAAATTAGAATTTGAAGCCTATTTTTAATAATTGAGAACTTAAAAAAAACAAGGTATAAAACCTCACAACCTGACAACCAAACCCAACCCAATGAATCTTGGGTTAATAAATTTCTCTAGCTAATTTGGGTTATAATATAAACCGAAACCTATTGGTCGTAAAGTTAACCCAACCCAACCCATGTACACCCCTACCTACAAAGATTAATTCTGAATGCAAACAAGGAAATTCGACCTACAAAGATTAATAACAAGGAAATTCCATGAGAGAGAGAGAGCCGAAAAACAAAAACACACTACACTATGATTATCACCTCATATCGGTTCTTCTGATATTCATTCAGAAAATTTGAGGCAATAAAAGACCAAGAAACTCCGAACTTATCCTGAAAATTATTTTGAAAAAATGAAACAAGGCATCAGTAACTATATGCTGCATGGATAGTTTATATTAATGAATTACAGGGGGGCAAAAGGAGAGAAAAACTATAATTATTTTTTCTTTTTTGCTTGAAAGACTAATTACTTGAAACAGGCTGATATTACCATTGATAACGAGAATATAAAAATCTAAAAACTTCAGTAACCTGCAAGAATTGCTGCTGAATATATGGCTGGCTTAAGCGATCAAAATCCCATATGCCCTCTCGTTCTAATTCCTCCTGAAACAAAAGCATACTCTTGTGTGTATTGACTATGGAGGAATGAGAGGAAATTGCTTCTAAAACTCTTATCTATCATCTCGCAAACCAAATTTTCTATTCCAGCATTTCAATACCTGACTTAAAGGGATTGAAGGTCTGAATTTTCCTACTAGTCCAGTCATGGCATGCTCTGGTAGCTCCCAAATTCTAAAGAAGCCCAATATATGATCGATTCTATAAGCTGTGAAGTATTTTGCCATCTGCATTGGAAACATCAAAAAAAATGATAAGTGAGTTATGGAAAATTTAGTAGAAAGGAAACAAAGCAAAGACACAAAAAAGATAAATCATGTAAACCTGTGCCAAACGACCTCGCCACCAAGCATAGTTGTCTTTTGACATTTCCTCCCAATTATAAGTAGGAAATCCCCAATTCTGCCCATTTTTGTCAAAATAATCTGGAGGCGCTCCTGTAGATGTATTCATGCGGAACAAATTTGGATAAACCCAGGTATCTACACTGTTTCTGTCAACACCAATAGGTAGGTCTCCTTTCAATATTACTCCTTTCTTTCTCGCATAATCTGCAGCTTCTGACAACTGACATTTCACAAGATTACCAAAAAATTCAACAATTTTCCTTTTGAACACCGCAAGTGATCCACAAAGTAGAGACATGGTACTCCTTACTTGTAAGTGCAAATGATATTGGATATAATAGTGGAAGCAAATAACATCATAGTGCAAGCTCTCCTTGGCAACGAGTTTTTCAAGCTGAAAGAAAAGATTAGAAGCTTTGTTGACTGTCGACATAGTTAAAATTAATCCTTTTTCGTAATCATAGTGTAGTATTTGAACTCAATCTCTGATCAACTAGTTTTATATGCAAACTAACTAGATAATCTACTTTCCAGATAAATTACTAAATAGTAGGTGCAATTAAAAGAACCATATATTTATATGGATACAAATATACCAACTTCATAAACACTTTCAAATCACTAGATGATTACCTTATCTTTCGAGTAATAAGAAAAGCAACCCCACTGGCTATGATCTGATGTTTCAAAGAAGTCACGCAAAAAACAGAAGGCTGCATATGGTTTTAACCAATCCTATGCACAATTAAAACATGAGTTAGGTTGCAGTTGCTAAAAATTTTCTTAAGGTGAAATAAATAAATATGGAAACAATTTCTGGATCTTTTGCCACACTAACATAATAGCGCGAGAAGGAAGAGAAAATATGAGACCTCATTCTCAGAAAAAAATTCCTGAAAGGAACTGGAGTTAAGTATCAACTCCTTCTCTTGTGCAAAAACTTTCTTGGCAATCGAAAGTTTAGTAGTCAAGGTAGCTTCATAGTCGACATCCTGCAGAGTCAATAGGTTAAATAAGTAGTTTGAATGGATGTTTAAATTCTCACCACCACCATCATAACTTTGTCGCTCAGACACCTAAAATGTCATAAATATATGAAAAGAAGAAAATCCCCAAGGACCAAGAAACCAAAATCGGGTTTCAACAACAAATGGTTGCTTGAACTAAACCAAGTACTACTATCATGAACCTGACATATATGTATTGCCTACTACTTTCCTAAGTTCTAAGAATTGCTTTTCTTTTTATATTTTTATCTTGTTGTCTTTTCTAAAGAACAATAAAAAAATAGTTGTGAGTTCATAATAGATTGAAAGATAAAAAGACTTCAACTGATTATTTGCAGATCCAAATGCAAGACACATTGACATGACGGAAACATTCTTTTGATCATGCAATTAGAAGGATCGCAATCAAAGCAATCTAATGGATGGCAAGGTGATTTCACCCACTGAAAATGTACTCAGGGGAACCTGACTGTAGTCAGCCAAAAGAGTGTATGTTGTACTCCCATTCAAATCTGTAAATGACCTACTATAATCATCTTCACGTTTGAATAAAAGAAATACTCTAGAAAAATTATACCATTACAAATTACTGAACATTGTACAATTGGCATACCAAAATGAAGCTGTACATTTAGAACACGACTTTTTCAACAACTTTTCATAGTTTTATGATTATGTCTGCCCAACAGACTATTGTATACGAGAATAAGGATTAGGAAAGTCAAAAGGACAAAAATGGAGTGCAACCCACAGTTGTATTTTGAAAACAAATAGTAAAAAAGTCAAAAGTTTTCAAAAGTTGAGACTATAGTCAGTAGTTGCAGTAGAGCGCATGTCTCCAGCATATTTAGTTTAATCTCCTGTTAAACACAGTTTTTTATGCTGCTATTACATATACTTCCCTCAAAAACAAAAGAACTAATAAAAAAAAAATCATTCTACAAGAATAAAAATCTAAAACCTAATACCTGAAAAATGTCATAGGTTGTTGACGGAGAGTGTCACACCGAAAAAAGGTGACAAACAATTTTCTGAGTTATAGGATCAATCAAACAGCACCTAGTTAATTTGGTTGAACTAGGTATGAAAACAGAGAAATAGTTTTAAGTCGTAACCCCAAATCACATCCGTGGTGCAATTCAGAAGAAGTAAATGAGTAGTTAGAGGTAATCATGACAAATATATCAAGAAAGATAAACTAGGCTTCAAAGAAACATACAAACAGGTGAAATCCCAGACTTATTATATCATGTTTCAACAAATATCATTTAAGCTTTTGATGTCTTCTTTCATAAGATATCAAGGAAATGATGAATCATCTAAGGACTACCTTGCCATCTAGTTGTTCTTTTGCCTTCTCAATCTCTACCTGTGAAAAAAAAAGGCTCCCAAAAAAATAGAAGAGGAGTAAAACACAGAGTTAAGTTAAGAAATGAAAATACCAAATAAAAAATAAAGAAAGAAAGAAAACGAAGGGAAAAGTACAACTTGCCTCTCTCTGACACAAATTTCAAATCAATGCCTAGAACTCATAAAATTACAGTAGATGCTGAAATGCTGTACTCTTAAGAAAAGGTTTCTCGCAATACAAAAGGCTACAGATAAGCAGAATTCCAATATAATACAAGTTTTCATTTTAATAGAAAACATATTTATATTGAATGTATGTCTACAGAGACATCAATTCTTATACAGCATTATCCAGAGCAAAGTATAACTATTTCAGCTGAAAACAAACAAATCGTTGAAATTTGCAATAGTTGAAAACTATTCAATGGGGCACCTAATTGCAATTTTCATAAACAAATAACATATCGGATTGGGAAGATAACATATGATATACAGACCACCCTAAATTTATGCTTCTTTCAAGAAATAAAGAATTTAAAACATTTCCTAAGCCTACCTTGATATCCTGAGGTATATTCCCTGAAAGTGCTTGTACTCTCAAGTACAAAGGATGTAATGCAAACACTGAAAGTGAGCTGCAGGAGAAAATTCAGGCCCAAAAACTTATATGGGATTAAACATTCAATTAAAAAGTCAACCATAATAAAACTTGAATCATGAAGAACAAAGAAAAGAAAGGTAATTAATGGTCTGATCATGAAGAACCAGAAAAAACAACTTAGTTCTCCTAGCAGGATCCTATAGCAAATTGACATTCAACAAGTAGGTGTTACATGACTTAACAGGTTCAAACTAAATGGCGTAATAGAATTGAACAGAATGCATATGGGACTTGAGAACTCAATTTTTGGGAGTTAAAAGAATAAAATAAAGAACCATAAAATTTGTAATTATACACAACTTACAAAACAAGATATGCTATTGTCCTTGTCCTCAGATAAAAAGCGAAAGAAAATAAAAGTAAAGTAGTATGTGGTTGTCGATTACTGAAATTGTTTCCATACCTGTAGGGATATGAATCCCACCACATCCCATGGACTGACGTGTCATTAATTGGTAAGAGTTGAACGAGATGGAACCCTGACTGCACAGCCCAATCAACTAGTAACTTTAGGTCAAGAAACTCTCCAACTCCTAGATCAGTTTCTGATCTAACAGAGAACATGGGGATCGCAACACCAGCACCCCGCCAAGATGTTTCCTATAAAACATGTAAAAAATTATGGCCATCACTGGAAGTTTGCATATAGTTTAGCGCTTTTAGGACCGGGTCCAATCTCTTATGCAACTCAGCATTGATTAGATTATTTAGCATTCTCAATGGGTGGTCAGTGGCTTACTCGCACCATGCCATCTGAAAGGACTATGTATCCTGGTTTAGCATTTGAGGATTCAAGAGAGAGGTCTCGAGTAGGACCAGTTTCCAAAGAAAAGTTTCCTGCATTTCTGTATTTACAGTACTTATATGTGGAATAGCTGTTAAGGAAGAGAAAGAGAAAGACTAACAATAAAAATCCTAAAATAACCAAAGCACCATCAAATTATTACACACTAATAAAACTCCCGAGGATATTTTATTGGGAAATGAGCCTTTGGCAACACACAGTCCACATGCCAGATCGATTCCCCAGCATAGCTTAGTTTAAGTCCACCCTCAATCTTCCATTGCCCCAGCTTGGTGGAGCTACCAACAACATAAATCTAATAAAATGAAACAATAATTAGTAGCAACTAGCCTGGGAAAAAACCAATTACATATGTAACAACTGTAAGTACAAAAACATCACTAGAGAAAAAGGAAAATTGAATCTTACTGATGTGCCTTCTTCTATATTCGGAGAGCAGATTTTGAAATGAACAATAATGGAATCTGTTTTTGATAGAAGTCAAGTAACACATTAGCTAACAGACAATTTCCAAACAACATATTACATCAACAGAAGTTATTAAAAGGATCAACTAGGTAAATTACCTTCATTGTCCAATTTATTCTCGATTACTCCTAGAGGCCTCTCAACATTCAAAGTGAAACTTCTGCAGAATATGACATCTTTGAAGGCACTTCTGAAAGGAAGTGTATCGGCACCAGTCTGGAAATCATGACAGCATGAAAATTAGATGAAGTTGTCAATGAGACAAACCTAGTATGCACAAGCACTTTTTTTATAAGTAAATTCAAATACCACTCTCAGAAGAGCATAAAGAATGTTTACAGGAAATAACAAACTTAAAAAGACAACAATACGAAAAGGAATTTCTATGAGAAGTCTGCTCTAGCCAACTAAACAACACAGCAACTGAAGGCCGCAATGGTTCTGAGTCGCCGATTATAGTTAAAATTGAACAAGAACAAAGCAAAAAGTATAGTTTGAATTGATTAAGACTGGACAAGTTTCAGTGAAATAGGAAAAACAGAGCCAAAGAATCACAGTACCTCTTTCCTACCTTCAAAGATACACATTTTTGTGTTTGTAGTGTTCTAAAAAGGCTAGATTTTTTAATTAAAGTCTCCTATTTCCAGGCATTCCAAGATGACATAATATTTTCTATCTTAAATCACAAAGAAATAAATTTTCTTTTGGCACAAACCTACTTACATTGTATTAAATTTCGAAAGAATTATCAAATATATATATATATATTGAACAGATAGGAAGTTCAAAAAAATCTTAAATGAAACAAAGAATCAACAATATGTAGTAATTTTTGTGTCAGTTTATGAAACTGAGCTTCCAAACTCTCTTTAGTTTTCTTTTTTTTTTTCCCCCCCTAATAGACCACTGAGCTTGACAATTATTTCTAGTAGTTTAGGGATATTCCATTAAATCTGATTATGTCCTTTTCACTATTATACTTCTTTTCACACTTAATAAATTTCCATGTTTCTTACAAAAATTTTCTTATTTCTTCTAAAAGGAAAAAGATATATTTGAACCAACTTCGGACATTCTAAATGACCAAGGTCTTAAGCAATTTACTCATGCAAAAGATCCATTAACAAAAACCACATGCAAATAGATACTTTAATTGGAGTAGCAAACTAGTTGAAGACATATCTTTATCAACAACATGCAACCAGATAATTTCTAATAACAAAAAGGACAGATTCAGATAGCATCGATACTGAACGAAAAAACAATATTGTAGAGTGGATTCTAACCACATAAATATGCAAAGATAACAACATAATATTGGGGTGCTGAAAAACTGTAAAGAAACTGAAAGAAACAATAAGTGATGAATAAAGAATAAAAGAGTGTGAAAAATAATACTTAACAACTCCAAAAGAGTATAGTGAGGAATAAAGAATAAAAGAATATGAAAAACAATACTTGGCGACTCCAAAAATGGATTTCTGTAAGATTCTTAAATTAACTTCTCTTTTACTGCCATTCGTTGACAATTAAAGATCTAGATTCTTAAGTTAACTTCTCTTTTACTGCCATTCATTGACAATTAAAGATCTCAAATATATAACAAGAAGAGCATCGCTCCAAGATTCCAAAATCTTAAATAACTCAGAAGATTGCCGCAGTATTCATAGTGCAAATACTATGCAAAACTTAGACCAATATATACAATAAGTCCAGAAAGTAAAATAGGTATCTTCAGAACTATACAAAAGGAAGGAGAGAAAGAGGGAGACAGATTACCTGCCATAAATCATGCAACTCCACCAGGATACCATCTTCAATTCCCTGAGGCAGTAATAACTTACGCTTATTTCCCACCTCGGACCTCAGGACATTTTTATTATCATCCACCACATAATAGCTGTATTCCGATTCAAACCCATTGGGAACCGCAATAGTCCCACACCATAGAAGCTCATCACCTTCATGAACAGGACTCAGTAACAGACCCTTCTTCACATTCCACGCACCAAGCACAGGTTCAGAGCCAGAAACCACCAGGCTTTGACCCCACTGCGTATAATATGGAAATCTGAATCTCACATTCACCGACTTAGTCCCAGAAAACAATCCCAAATTGGCCATTATATCCGAATTCGGATCAGACCCAGATGAGAATTTTCAATGCCTACAATAATCCAAGCGTAAATTGTCAATGTACTCCGAAAATTTTGATACAAAAGCAGAAAACAATACCCAAAAAAAGTTGATATTTTCGTCTATTTTCATCCATTTTCTCGGGAAACAAACGACAATGGACCATAACGAAATTCAATCCATAATTTGGCAGTCAGAAGAAAACAAAGAAAACCCAGATGCACACCTTCGAAACTCAATCTGAAACGAAGAACCCAGTTGAGATTTTTCAGAGATAATATCAGCTTTGCTGCACTCGGAAACAATAAGTTAAACTCGGAAAGCATACAAAGAAAAAACCAAAATAAGAGAATCTGCGTTGGAAAAGGAAGGAATGAATACGTGTCACTCAACCTTGTAGGGAGATATTTTAGAGAGAAAAGTGATATAAAGCCATGAAAATAGAGAGGCGAGGAAATGAGATTGATGAGGATTGGTCCCTGATATTTGTGAAATGTGACAGAGAAGAGAGATTGTATTTTAGCCAAGAAGAAGAGATTGCGGAGGCCTTTTTCACGAGAGAGTGACACCGTGACACTTGCCTCTGGAGAGAGCTCACTGATCAAAGTGAAGAACCTCCGAGTTTGTGTCTCTACTTTTGACTATAATTTATTAAACAACGACTGTATTTATTATTTTTTGGTTAATATCAGTTATGGCCCTCAGTTATGGCCTAATTCTGTTTCAACCATCAAATCTGAGACATAAACATAGTTGAATCTTGAATATACCAAGTTTGAGATTATAGCTTTTAAGGAAGGAAAAATTAGAACGGAAAGAAGATATGATGGAAAAAAATATATATTTATTTTATTGTTGTTTGGTATATAAGAAAGAAAAAAAATTATATATTTTAAAATTATTATTTTATTATTTTATTAAAATTTTAAAAATAGCATATAAGATTAATTTGGTAAATTTATTTTAAAACATAAGTAAAAAAAATTTTTCTCAGGAAGAAAATATTTAAATAGGTCTCATTTATTTTTTTCCCTCTTCTTTTTTCTCTTTTATTCTCTTTTCTTTTTTACTAAATAACTTAAATATTTATTTTCTTCCACTTTTCCATCAAAATTTTTCTTCTCTCTTTTCTTTCCTACCAAACATAGCTAGAGTTTTAGAGTTCTTAATTCTGTTATAAAATAATTTCAAACAATAAATTGTACGTGGTTAATCTATTATTTATAATATATTGCCTAAAAGATTACAAAAATGATTCTCACATAATCCAACTATTTTTCACGGCAGTTTTGAGAAGCTGAAAAAAATCTAATTTTTAGCTTATGATTCAAGCTGTAGACCTATTTGAGATTAATTTTGACTGTCATTTTTAGCTTTTAAAATAGGTTGGCAGAAAAATCGAGGGTGAATGGCATTTGGTAAATTCCTACTTTTGGTCAGTAGATTTTAAAAGTTGATGCATAATTGTTAATTTAAGCAGAATTTGATAAGTATGATAAGTGTTACTTTTTAAAACTGATTCTATTTCTTACTTTTTAAAGTTGATTCTATTTCTATAATACAAATTGTTTAAAATATCACATACAATATATATAATCTATAATTTACTAAATATTTAAACGTTGCTTTTAAATAACACAACAGTTTTGTATATTAAATTTACCAAATACCTATAACTTTTTTTTCACAGATATAACACAGGACAATAATACCAAACTAGTTCTTTATCAAAATCAGAAATTCTTTAAATAGCACAACAATTCCAAATTGGATTTAAAAAAGGGATGAATGTTGGTTGAATTTTAGGTTACTCAAGTTAAGGTTGGTTAAAGTTGTAAACCATCTACTGTTCGAAGTGCTCTCAATCCTGTCAATTTCTGTTTTCATTTTTTCAAGTTGAATTCATATTCGAAATCGCTCTATATGGCATTTAAAAAGATTAAAGAAAATTAGAGTTTTGATTAGGTTTTTCGGTTATGTTTGTTTTTTACGAGTTCTATTAATAATTAGCCAAACTAAACATTATCTGAATAAGGGTTGGTTGTTCTAGTCGACTTTAGTAAGTAGGTTTTTGGTTTTACTCGATTCAAGTTGGTTTAGTTAGTTGGATTGATATTTTGTTCACACCTAATTGTTAAGTATAAATATGAATCTTTATAGACCAAAATTGAGCCATCACGTATTTTGAAGTAGCAGATTGGCATATTTTAAAATTGAAGGATCAAATTGAGACTAATCATATAATTCAAGGGCCAAAAGTTAAAATAACTAAAGAAAAAGTTTATCGTTTCACATGATTTCATTGATTAAGATTTCGTCACTCTCTTGTTTTTTAGGGTCATTGATTTCATCACTTTTTATTCTCTGCCAAAAAAAGAAAATGATTGTATTTTTGTCATCTTCATTTTCATTTACCTTTTTCTTTTTCCTTTTTGTTTTCTTTTTCTTTATTTGAAGGGAGCCTTTTTGTTTTTCTATGGACGGAAAATGTAGTTTATTCATGATATCATCTCTTTAATTTTGAAGTTTCACAATTTATTTGGATCTTTTACGAGACCATAAAAGGAAAAATGATTCTGAAAAAAAAAAAAAGAAAATGCCAACCAACTTAAGATATTAAAAGATACTAAAGTCCATTACGAATATTCACTTTATTTTTGGCAAATAGATTTCATTTTTGTGAGCGTGTGGGAGGATAGGTATTTCAATCACATTTAGGTCAATTTATATATAAATTTCATAATAAAAATAATAAAAAAAGTTATTGCAAACATTTTTTTTTGGTTAATTTGTAATCATTCATATATAATAATCCCTTAAGGAGAAAACATATTTGACATGACAAATAAAAAAAATTAACAAACAAATTTAAGCCCAATCCATGGCTGAATGTCATCATTTTATCTTTGAATGTCTGCCCTGATAAATATCTTTTATTTAAAAAAAAAAAGTGATCATTTTTTAGTGAAACACTGACACGTTTAAATCATAAAATTTCATCCATCGTGTTGAATAGCACAAATCAATTTTAAAAAACACGTTATACTCCTCTAAAGTTACAATTTAAAAGAGTTGAGTTTTGTCTTCAAAACATTATAATGGGAAATGAAAAAATATGAACACTAGACTTCTGAAGTTTTCTCTCTCTCTTTTTTTTTTTTCTTTTCTTTTCTCTATGTTAACTAGCAAATGTAATATTATTCGTATCTCGAAAGAAAAAAACTGAATGCTATTCTACCGTCAATTACCAATTCAATTTTTAAAAGATTTTACCTTTTTAGTTCAAACATGATAGTTTCATTAATTTATGGTAGTTTATCAACGCAATAATTTTAATATGCCATTCAAAAAGAAAATATATACATAATGAGTATTTTTGTTTTTACTGAATTGGTAACTGTTGATGGAGGTTTTATCAACAATAAATTTATGAATAATTAAGAGATGTGGCTT
>JXTB01000006.1:694981-726750 GCA_002914805.1 Parasponia andersonii
AGTGTTTTTGTGTTTCCCTTTTCCTATAGGTTCCCTGTTTATTAAGGAAAACTATACGGAGAAGGTCGCACAAAAACCTGCAGAAGAGGTCGCATATAAGCATCACGGAGGAGGTCGCATATAAGCATCACGGAGGAGGTCGCATATAAGTATCACGAAGGAGGTCGCATATATCCTTCTTGAGAGAGGTCGCATATAAAACTTATGCGATCTTAGGATTTTAAACCGCATAACAGTAACTTTGACTAATTTATAAATAACCTACAGTAATTCAATTTGTTAATTTCTAATTATTTTCTTTTATTTGTATTTCTTTCCAATTTGAAATTAATTTTAAGGTTTAATTTATTTTAATTATCTTTAATTTAAAACTATATGTACTGTTGTAAATTCAATATTTCATCAATTTTTTTGACAATAGACAAAAGGTAAATCCAAATGTGAGCATAATTTTTATATTAAGAATATATTGTTTTCTTGAATAATAATAAAAAATTATAATACATAAAGGAACTACATTGAAAGAAAATGTGCTTTTTCTTTAAAAAAATAAAACTTTATACATGAATAACTCTTGAAACGTTAGTTCAGTATATATGGACTATGAAAAGCTTAAAATTTATACACATTTTAATTAATTTCCTATTTTAAAACTTTAAATAGGAATAATCAATTTACAAAATATTAATTTAATTTTTTTATTAGTTAATTTAACGAAATGAACCAAACAAAAAAGAGAAAAAAAAATATTATACATAAAGGAACTATATTAAGAGAAAATTTTTTTAATAAAAAAAAGACTTTATACATGAATCAGCTTAAATTCTATACATACTTTTAATTAATTTCCTAAATTCTATACATACTTTTAATTAATTTCCGTTTCTAAAAACTTCATATGAGATTAACCAATTAAAAAAAACTATAAAAGTAATTTTTTATATAATTAAATTAATGGAATGGAATTTAAAAAAAAAAAAAAACTAACTCACGTAACAAAAATGTTACCGAGCACATTAAGCAATAAATAATATTCTATAAAAATATAAGAATTTCTTATATTAGATCTTTTTGTACATTAACTCAACTAATTATAACAGTTTGATCAAAATCAAACTATTGAAATTAGTGTAAATATTATGATACCCATTAACGAAGCATATATGCCAAGTGAGCATACTATATTTCATAAGTATTAACTTGTTTTAACTAAGCTATATATTTCACATTCAAAAAAAAAAAAAAAGCTATATATTTCTAATTAGTAAAAAAGAAAGGACATCTCTACCAAAGTTTGAAAATAGAGGGTAAAAATTACCCCATAATTTCTCGTAGATCTCTTTTCCAATTATACAATATTTTTATTTTATTATTAGTATTATTTTTTTGGTGTCAATAGAAAATGAATGGATTTGCCAATGAACTTCATTTGTCTCATTATAATTCTTTGTTGTAGCAGTAAACCTTGATTTCTACTTGTCGTGTGATGATAACGTGTATTATATAGATTATTATGCCCAGTCATTGCAGTCAAGTTCCATGAATTAAAATGCATTATAGTATCATAATTTATATTACTACAAACTACTCAGTGCTAAACAACACATTGTTATTTAATGATAACTTGCATTGTTTTGTACTCTCTCTCTCTCTCTTTCTCTATAGATCATTATGCCCTGTCAAGTTCCATCAAGTAAAATGCATTATAATATCATAATTTACATTGCTACAAAGTACTTGGTGCTAAACAACACATTGTTAGTTAATGATAACTCGTATTGTCTTGTACTCTTTGTACTCCCTCTCTCTCTCTCTCTCTCTCTCTCTCTCTCTCTCTCACACACACACACAGTTTAAATTGCTATTGCTCTCTCTACGTGAGGTTCAAATCAAGAAGATGCGTTTTATGATGGCTAAGCCTTAAATGTGCTTGGTACAAATCGATTGATTTGCGGGAAAGATCACCACATGAAAATGTTTTGCAAACACAATATACCAAGCAATCACAAAAGGCTAGAAAGTCTCCCATATATTTTTTCAAAAAAAGAAAGACCTACTTATGCACATTGATTATCTTTAACACAAATCTTTTTATATAACGAGCATTGAATAATAGAAAAGTTAAGCCGGAGTCTGTTGCTCCTCGGGTTAATTCACAACTAATGGCTTATACAAATATTGTTCAAGATAATATATGTGACTGTCACATAACAAAATATAGGACCAAAAAAGTTACGAACCTTGTTGTAAGCACTAATGATCTTTAATACTTTTTACGACACATTTAAAACGTGTGATATATAATTGTTCTTAGATAATAGCCATTGTCCCTTTCTTTTTATTCTCCTTTCAGCTATAGTTGCCAACATGGGTTTTAATTCAACATTTTTTTTTTAAAGGAATTTTAATTCAACATTTGGAGGTAGTAGCAAAGAAAGGTCACACACACACTATCTCAGCTGTCATTTGTTACCAAACTTAAAAATAAACGTGGAACTTATCAATTAAGAAAGGTAATATAATTTATATTGTTCTTGAATGTAGCATGACGCCTTCAAAGAATTCAATACGCTTTATTTAGAAGCATGCATTTGCTTCAGAATTTTTTGTTCAAGGAATGTGTTTTTTTAAATAATTGAAGAGTCAATTCCCGAAAGACGAATTAACCACTAACCATAAAACTTAAATACATGTAGACCACCTCTCTGCACTCTTTCAAGGGTAAAACTCTTCGAAATTATATCCATAAGAGTTTAGGAAAATCTTGGTTATGACGAAGCAAGAGAAACGACATTAAGGCAATACAAACAACATGAAACGCCCTCTAGGTTGGGAAAAGCGATGTACCTTCTTACCCTTAACAAAACGACAATATCTTGCTATTGCAATATAATGCATATCAGCAAGATAGCAATATAACACATATCTTTTAACATCTTTGACAGTAATAATAATATAAAATTAAACTATTTCAATGATAGCAATGGTTATTAGTATAATTTTGCAAGGAGACTTGCCAAAAATAATGAACGGTATCTTTCATGCATTTTATTTTACTTAGTTATGTTAGTATCAAAGGTGTTGGGTAAGAGCTACCTACCTCACCTCAATGGATGACTATGATGGCCGAAGCTAACATCCTTACCATGTAATAGGGTACAATTCAAATCAACTCAAAATAGCGGATCGCATCATAATGATTTCATTTTACCGCCTAGAACTGTGTGTGTTAGACGATTCTCATAAGACCTATCTCAACAGACGACTGTGCTCGTCAAACACTAACATCGTTACCTTACGTCAGGAACAATTCAAATCTTCATGTCATGAGCAAAAACTCAAAATAACTAGTACTAGCATCCCTCTTGCCTTCTAAAAGGAACAATTCACATCCTCATGTCATAGGCAAAAACAACTCTAAACACACTAACCATTAAAGAAACCAGTATTGCCTAAGAATAATATCTAGTTCTATAAAGCTGCAAAGCCAAAATGGGAGAAAAACAAAATTTGTAACGCATGACTGAATCACTGATAAATCGACTTAAAACTTAAACAAAAAGGTGATGTAAGATATTTTTGTCGGTTTTCTTTTTTGCTCTTACATTTTCTGCAGCGGAGAATACACAAAACAGCAGCAATGCATTTTAACCAATGGCCTGCCACCTATGTGACTTTGACCCAAATATGCATTTGCTGGCTGGGATTTTAATCAATATTTACACGCATAGGAACAACATATATCCACTCAGATGTGAAGCTACGCTCTTTGAGTAGCTCACAGTTACAGAAACTTCACTAGATCCAGTCGGAATGATACAGTTAAGTCTTCCTCGAAACCGGACTAGTGAGTTCAACTAGAAAACAGAATGTTCTTTTTTTTTTTTTTCCTTATTTCCTTTTTTGGGTTATAAATGTAATACAAGAGCAAGGAACAGTGAAAATACCAGCTGAACAGTGGGGAGAGAACCTGCAGAAGCTGCAACAACGATGTGTTAGGGTATCGGAATATGTATCTGAATACCATGTCAAGTTAAAGGTCAAAGTACTGTGTTTCTATGGTTCAAAATCACCGGACCAAGATGGGCATAAGACTGAACTACGTCTTTTTAAGAATTAACAATTAATAAGCAGCCAAAATATAAAAGAGAACAGGTTATGAAGACAAAACATTGATAAACAAATAGCATAAAATGTATTGTCACGTCACAATCTTCAATTGAACAGACCACACTAAAATAAATGATATACTTACATGTAGAAGGGGTAGGTGTAACCACTGGACTTGTGTCAAAATGTTCTTTATCTGGTTTGTTCTTTGATGGGGGCTGAGCATGAGAGAAAACTACACTTGGCAAAGGACTAGAAACTGGAGCTGAATTGGAGATGGGTTTACGTGGGGCTACTTGCTTATGTGGCGAGGCAGCGGGGCGGTGAGGAGAAATATTGGGTTTTGACGGTGCAACTGCAGGAACCAAGTGAGGCCGCTTTCTCTCTTCCCCTTTGGACCTGTATCTAAATCGGCAACCGGGTGGCTTTGCTTCATAGCTTTTCTCAGGGGAAGGCAAACTTCTTGCTGGGGTAGGTGAACCAACCTCAGGTGCAGGCACACCTTTTTGGGTTGCAGGTGAACCTCTCTGGGTCGCAGGTTCTGGTGAAATAGTAGGAGCAAGATGGGTATTGTGGTGGTGATGATGATGGTGGTGGTGATGGTGGTGGTGGCTGTGGGGTCGAGGAAGAGGAGCAGGAGAAGGCGAAGATCCAGAGGCACTGCCATCACCACCATGAAGATATTGTTGCATGGTAGATGAAAGACGAACTTGCTTGACCCTGCCAAATACAGTGTTGTTCAGGCCAAGGTTCTTTGAGTGAGGACCTGTGATGGTTTGAGCCAGTTGCTTCAACCTTTGTGTTGAAGGAGTATTTCCAACAGCCAGTACAACAGATGACTTGACAGTAGTGGGGGCAGCCATGGTTGAACCTTTTGAGTTTGATAAGCTAACATACAAGTTCTGCATTCCACAAAAGAAAATCACTCAGAAACTGTCAAGTTCATACAAGGCAACTAAATCCTAAGGCGTTTATCTCCAAGATTGAACCAAAAATGTCAAGATTGAGACACACATATATGTGTATTAACTATTGAAGAGAGTAGAGATAGAAAGTTGCCTAACCTCATAAGGTGCTAGATGTAGCCCTGATTTCAGCTGGCTTGTCAATTCCTTAAAATTTACTTGTATTTGATAAATAGAGAAGTTTAGAGTAAAATTAAAATAGATCTGCACTTTCTGCAGAAGAAAAGCACTCTGTGGGGGAATTATTGTAATTCCTCCTGGAAATTTTAGCACCTCAAAAAAACTTGCATTCCCAAACAAAGAAGGGGTTAGGTGGAGAAATAACTGGCGTGTAACCAAAAATTCAAAAGATCCTCGGATCAAACTCTCAGCTGCTTCAGACAATTTTGAATTTTTTGCTTCAGGGTCAACCGCAAAGACAACTCTTGTTATATTTGATCCTTTTAAGGGTTCTAGAGACAAGACAACCACCTGATTCAAATCATAAACTAGATCAGAAGAAAGAAAGAAATGTTAGAGCAAGTGAAAACAAAAAGAAAAGAAGTGAAAGTGTAGATACTTTGGTTGAGGGAAAGCTTATTTCATCAAAAATGTCATCCTCAAGCTGCAAGATATTGTCTTCAAGCAAAGAAACTGGCTTCAAAAGGTTGAAACTTGCTACAATTTCGTGATCTGGATAAACAGGCTTTGTTAGCAACATACTTTCAAATGTTCAGAGGAAAAAAATATTATTCTCACATTTAAAAGGAACTAGCAGCAAATTATGTTATCTCAATTAAGAAATTATGCAGAAATCAAAATGACGCAAAAGCAGCACATGCTCATTTATTCCTTTCCATGGACAACTCTACTAACTTACTCATAGGCTAAAAGAGTTGCATGTGCAATTTACAAGCGCAAACAATTAAACTGAAGCACTCATCAAAAACACATAAAGATCATTTTTACAAACACAAGTGGCAATATTTTACATGATACGGATGAAAGATGTAATAAGTGTATTATGTGCACATAGAGAAAGTTACGTGTCATTAAGATTTACAAGAAAATATCCTACTCACTCTTTTCAACTCTCATTGCATTTTCTTATAACCATATCCACCAATTCCCTCTCATTCTCTCACCCCGTATCATCTAAAACCCCCTTTTTAAGCCACAAATATAGGGTCCACCCCTTCCTTAGTTTGAAAATTTGTGTTTTACGAAAGAAAAGCTGTCCAAACACAAGCTCAAAACAGAAACTTATGAAGGCCAAAAATACAAACTTAAGAAGGCTAAATTAGGAAAAAAAACTAATCTAAGCCAAAATCCAACTATATGGGAATTGAAGGGCAGATAAGGCAAATATACTAGACTATTACCCAATTATTCTGTCAACACATTTAACCCAAGATTCAGACTGATCTTGAACACTGAAGTAAGAGAAGAGCTTAATTCAGCATACTTTTGGAAGTTTGGGGGCTACAGGGATCTTAAGAATTCTAGTAAAAAGAATTTCTAACATAATTATAAAAGAAAAGGATATTAATCGAAAAAAAAAATCTAGAATGAGTTGCAGCCAAAAATCATGTGATACTCCGAGTTTATAGTCAGCTAGGCAATCCATGGAGCTTCAATGTGAAAACAAATAGTCACGTCAGGAGTCCTAAATGAGAAGTTGAGGAATTAGTCCAAGTGTCCTGAATGTTCCTATTTAGGAGCAATTAGTCCTTTATCTTAGAAGAATGTTAAATGTTTCAAGAAGTCCGTCCAAGTAGTAATATTATACGGCCTTTTACAGATTGGTATACTTTGAACCATGATGAAATAAGCAGAAATGTTCAACCTCCCATATTCTTCTTTTGATTGGTGAGGTACAAGCCAGCCTTATTATCTCTGATATGAAAGTCCTGTAACAGTGATTCATGTAGTACTACAATTTGATGCTACTACTATGGTAATCTTTCTTTCTTTTTTGATACTTGTCCTGCTGCTGAATCCTATAGTTTTTAGGAACCAGTAAACTAGTAAACTCTAGCATAATGCTAGGTAGGTCCCATGAGGAATTGAACCTTTGACCTGATGGGAGCAACCCGCGGGCTTGACCACTCGACCTAACCCTTATGCTAGTAATCTTTCTCCTTCAACATTATTTTCCTATAGTTAAAGATCGGTTATTAGAGAAATCCTATAACTAGAAACCCAAGAGAATGATGAATATGACAATTAGGTAGAGTCGTAGAGAGAAGGACAATAAATACAGAATAGTTTTAACAATCTTATCAATTCATGAATCAAAGTCTCACTACAATCACATTAATAAAAATTATTCATAATAGAGAATTCAAACTCAAGTGGAAAACAAAGAAGCTAATCCACACAAAAAGATTAATAAAATTATCTCAAACTGAAACCCCAGTTAACATATAAATATCTAGCTAACATTAACTCAACAAATTCTCACGGGTCTTAAGAATCACAAATTAAAACCCAATAAAACTCCCCTAGCATGCCTAACATATAATGGTACTCACAATTCTTATCATTTTATGAACAGGGAACATAAAAAACAACATTGTAGATCTGTGCCAATTTCTGCATTCTTAGATAGTATACTATCCAGTATCTTAACCATTTTAAGTTTTTTTTACCAGAAACAAGGCCCAGAGAGAAGCTAGAACTTTCACATTCTCCCATTGACATCTTAAGTCCATTTTATTTTCTTCCACAATTATGTCATTCCTCTCCAATCAAATTACCCACAATATTGCTATTAGAACCATTTTTCTTTTGCCAAAGTCAACTGGTTTCTCAGGAAATAGGGATTTACAATGTTTGGGTAGCACCTACCCAAATTCAGCTTCATTTTAATTTCATCCATTGTTAACTTCAAAGGTTACCTGAACAAGCTGAGCTTCACCCTGTTAGGTAACCTTTTAATTTTTCATTTTCTTTCAGCCCGATGAAAGGATTTATGATCATCAACTCAATGATCAAAATCCAGAAACTATAATTGCAAAAAATTGATTACCATGACTACATAATTTTATATACTCATCCCCATTTGCTAGCATGAAACCTAATAACATAATTTCAGGTTCCAAACTCAAAAACAATGAATCAGGAGAATTTTTTTGATATCTGGAACATTAAATAAATAATGCAACCTTATGATGATCCTTTTCTTCGTTTCTTAAATAGTTTCATGTTTGGAAATAGAAGCCAGATCTAGGTTGACAACCATCCTTTAGGACTCAAACTACTTGGGGATTATATTAGTTTTATTGAGCTTATTTTTCTTTAGGATTTGATTAACAATTAGTTTTCTTCTCAATGTGCACCTTTTATTCTGTTTTTTTTTTTTTTCCTGTTTTTGGTTATTGTAGCTTGTAGATGTGCGGATTAATCTAGATTTGAATTTTGCTACCAAAATCTTCAAATAAATCAAAACAAGGGTATAGCCAAAAAAAAAAAGAATGAAGAATTGCGGTACGAAATACTCCAGTTTTAACCCATTTAAACATTTGCCAGATATTCAGATTCTTACCCCTAAAATGGAGATGGCTTACTTAGAATAGTATGCACATATACAAGACTACTCTAATAAGAAATAAACGAAAAAGAATAAAAAATGACGAACCAAAATTTTCCTCATTATTCTCTGCTATCCTCTAGTCAATTGCCCAATAGGGCAAATCATGGAAAGACAAGACAAACATGAAAGATAAATTGAAACATCAAAGCACATAGTTTCCACCATTACTAAAGGTTTAAGTTGGTCATTTTTAAAAAGTCACTGGTAACACAAACACACAATCCAAATTTCCAAATTCCCATCCTACCCCAGATTTTCTCAGCAACCAACAATCAAATTCCCACCAAAACCAACAAACTATATTAAACATTCTGAACCCTTCACACAACAAACAAAATTATAACTAAAAAGTACGAAACATATTAGTAAATATCATCACTACTTTCCTAAACCTGCATTTGCTCAACGACCAAATCAATCTTCACAAACAATTAAATAACAAAAAACCCATTAATCAAAAACACCTCAAGAACCCAAAAAAATAAAAATTCAAAAAAATTAAATAAAATCCCAAAAGAAGCATCTACATCCAGGCGTTACAAAACAATGTCGATAACCTAAAAAATTCGTCAAATTAGGAAACCAAATAATCAAAATAAAAATTGAGACGAAAACCCAACCTTTAAACTTCGAATCGAGATCCAGATCGGCCTGATCCGCGAGCTGAAGGAACGGCGGCAACCAGAAAATGGCGGAGAGGAACACAGCGGCGGAGAGCAAGAGAACGAAGACGCATTTCAACCCAATGAGCCTCCGAATCCAAGCGCACCGACACCCGAATCGGGTCGGGGAATTCGGGTGACCCGAGTCCTCGGCGCCCGTATTCGACACCGGAGTCTGGTCCTCCTCGGCTTTTCCCATTAGGGGCAACCAATGTAGGTTATGGCGTGAGGTGGGTCAGCTTCCATTACCCGTTTCTTCAACTGGGTCTTGCCCCCATTTACAGTGAGAAAGCTCCAAAGAAAAACAACCAGAGAAGAAGGAGAAGAAGATTATGGCCAAAAACTATCTGGAGAGAGAAACAAAGAAATGTTTTTTTTTAATTAATATATTTATTTTTTTGAATTGAAGAAAGAAAAAAAATATAAAATAATTTAGGGTTTGAAAGGAGAGAGAGAGAGGGGGTTAATATACAGTAAACTTGAGCTGCAAGTGCCAAACTACAGTCCTTTTAGTTAAGAGATAGTGCTGGTTTATCTGCTTTGCAAATTAAATATAAATATGTTAAAAAAATAAATAAATAAAGAAAAAGGAAAGTGGTGGGTGGAAACTTGGAAGGTGACAAAAGTATTGTATATTATTTATTTATTAAATAAAGGTGGCACTGCTTGAGCACTATGAACAATGGAGTTTGAAAAAATAAAGACTGGAGGAGGAGATTTAGAAGCTTTGAAAGAAATTGAATGACTGCATTTATGGTGGTGGTTTTGACTGAGATAGGCGTAGATTTTGAGTCTTTCTAGTAGTAGCTTAATGGGTTAAGTTAATTTTGTGCGATGGATGTTGATCTTACAAGATAATTTAATTTGTAATGTTCGATGTATCATTTTATATTCACACAAATATAAATTTATTAAAATTTTATCTGATTTAATTTGCACTAGAAAAACCTTAATATGTCCAATTTAATCCTTATATGTGCGGACTAGATTAGTTATATTGGTAACTAGGTTAGACTCAAATAATTGGATCTCAACGCTTTAAAAATAAAATTAATTAAAACTAAGTTTGAATTAAGTGTCCACGAAAGTTAAAATATAAATTTCCAAAGTATTGTAATAGTAGTGTTCCTATTAAAAGTTTTAGACTTTAAATCTAACCGAGAAAATGTATATATAATAGGGGCAATTAGTCTTGGATCGATAAGATAAAAAATTAAAGGTTTTGAAATACCAATGTATTAATATTTTTTTTAGGTGTCTATTGATAGTCCTGAATTATTGAATTATAGTTATTCATTATACTATTTTGACATTTGATTTTAGTTTAGATAGTATATCTTTATTGCACCTAAAAATGTCAATTTTACTGAATAGGTGATGCACTGTAATGTACTGGCCCGAATAGGACAGAATTTTATTATTATAAATAGTGTAGAATACGGAGTAAGGATTCTCTATTTAATTTTTAGTATGATGAAGTAGATTTAGGATTCAGTGCCTTGTATTGACTTCGTCTTAATTATGTATAAATTAATTTTTATTTTTTTAAATAATAATAATTCAACTAGATTTTTTAAAAAATATATATAATAATATATAGTCATATGATAATATTGTTTGAGTTATTTAAAATTTTATTAGCTTTTTTTGAATGAATGATATGTTACATAATTTTGGTATTAAATATTTTACATTTGACTATTTTAATATGCCAAAGTTTTTTTTAGTTATTTAGGTCTAAAATTATAATTTTCAATGAAATTAACTTTAATTTTATTTTTTTCGATATATTTAAATTTTTAAAAAATTTAGATCAATATAGAATTATTTGATTAATTCAATACGACGATTCCAAACAAGGACTCTAATATATTAATGGAAAAATTGATCTTGGATTTCTTAAAATTACCTTATACTAAATTAAATGGTGATTAAAGTGGTGATAGTATAATAAAATAAGAATAATGACGGAATAATAAATATAAAATTGGTCATGTCTCGTTGATATCCTAGTTGCTCTTTTAGCCATTCTTAAATACTAGATGAACAGTATCACAATTCATGGACAAACTAATACAAAAACTACAGCATAACAATTAATCAAATTGGTAGAATTAACAATTTTTTCTTGTTGAAAATTCTAATATATATTTTTGATGTTATAATCTAGTAGAACTTCACCGTGACATGATAAAATTGACTTTTTGACATAAGCATATCGATAATTTCGTTTTCATTTTTTTTGTTTTGGTAAGTACAGTTCTTCACCTTTGGTTTTGTTATTATTATTATTATTGTTGTTAATTTTGGAAGGATGGTTTTTATTAACTCCTACATAACACACTAAATTAAAATGTGCATTTTACCCTTCCCCTTAACAAATAAATCTTTTTTATGTTCAATAGCGTTTATAAAATACAAATTAGAATCATAGGATAACTTTTTCTTTTTTAAAAAATGCAAGTGGAAAAGTACGTTTAACTAAAATTCATAAAATAAAGTAATGTGCGTTTTTTCCTATTTGGTTTTGTTCTTGTAAGATTTTAAGATGGAAGATTAATCCAATAGATTGGTTTAGGCCTTTATATGTGGACTCTTCCTTCTTCTTTTTTATTTTTGTTTTTTGTTTTTTTTTTTTCCCTTTCTGCTGTAATTTCCTGATTTTTTTGGTCTTTCCTTTTATTTTTTGGAAAAAAAAAACTATTAATCCATCCTAAAAGTTCAAGCTATTAGGAAGTGAGCTACAAGTAATGTTATATTCTAACACTCTTCCTTTGTATATGGGTTTAGACCAATAGTAAAGTGCCCAATATTGGCAAAAGGAAATTAGGTTCACTGGTTCTTAGAGTTAAGTTTCTAACTCTAGCAATGTTTTTTTAATTTTTTGTTTTGTAGCATTTCTATTGAAAGGAGGTTTATATATTGACTGATTGAGTTTTATGAACTAACTGGTTGATTCAAAAATAAATAAATAAATAAATAAATTGGTTGAGGTTTGTCAAATGACTAATTGAGTTTTGTTAACTAGTTGAGGTTTAAAACCATAGTACAGGTTTTTTTTGATACAATTTTGTTACATTCCAAAATTTATCTAGTTAGTTACTCTGACAAAAGTTGACTCTTAGAATTATAAAAGAACCTTGTAGGCCTAATAAAGAGGGAATGGGCCACTTCAAACACATGGGAGAATGCAAATAAAGAGATGAGATGCAAACAAACAATAGCCTAATACATGGCAAATTAAGGATTTGTAATAGCACGACTTGAACTTCAACCATTTTAGATTGATAAATTGGTTATCTAACCATATATTTATTATGTCCTTTTACAAATAACCAAAACATATAATATAACATCATAATAAAGATGATTACTAAGTTACAACAATGTTATATTCTTGAAGAATTATATTGAAATAAAACTTTCAAAATAATACAAAAAATAATCTCTGAAAAATATATAGTTGAAGAGATTTTTAAAACTAAAAAATTGGTTGATTTCAAAGTTGGACCAAATTGACGTTTATAATCATTTAGACTGGGAAAATAATTTTCATCCAGCGAAAAGGCTATTGTGCAACCGTGCCAAAGTTTAAGGTTGAGTATTATTTAAGTTAAAAATTATTATATATACTAGAGTTAAGAAGAAATCTACTGCAGAACGAATGGCAATATCTTTTCTGGATGTATTATTACGATTTTGATCTTGGAAGTTTGATCTGGGACTGTTATCTAGGTATAGTTGTTTGATCTTTTTACATGGTTAGTTGTGAGTTTCCATTTTTGCCCTTCACTTTTTCCCTTATTATTCATTTATGGTTGTAGCTGTTTAGTCTTTTTGTTGGCCTTTTGGTAATTTTTCGATGCTACCCTCTTAGTTACTCTTTCGTTAGTTGAGATGGTTTAGGCTTTTGGTCATTCTGTTCGTCCTTGGTTTCTTTATAAAGGGAGTTTTCACCCTTCTTTGCCGTTTGTATTTCTTGATGCTTCTTCTACTCCATTTCTCTTCTCTTTCTATTGTGTGTCGTTCTTCCAGATTATTTTTTTCTTCCTCTTTTGGTTTGAGTTGTCTTCTTTGATGCTTTGCTTCTTCTCCTTTGTCTTTACTGCGATAGTTATTCTAGGTGTTCTTTTTTACTTTTGTTGCTTCTTGGTTTTTTTTTTTTTGTGATTCTTTTTTTCTTGCTTCTTGATGCTTCTTTCTCTCTCATTTTTCTGTTTTTATTCTTCAAGATTATTATTTTCCCTCTCTCTGTGCTTGATTTAGTATTTTGAGGGTTTGTTTCACTTTCTCTATTCTTAATCCAATGGCTGCTCTTCGATTTTGTTGTTTGTTGGTGTTTTTTTTGTTTTATTTCTTTTTATGTTTAATGTTCTTTTTTTTTTTTTTATGTTTTGTTCATTGATTTGGAGTGGATTCACGGGATCTAAGCTTTTCCGATTATTATACGGTGGCCTTCCCTTTACCCGGTACATTTTGGCTCTGAAATTTTCTTTGCCCATCATTTTTTTTTTCAGTGATTATTGCTCTCTTTTAGGTTATTGTTTGTCTTAATTTTGCCTTGGTTGGTGTTGTGCGGTCTAAAATCCTATGTCAGGTCGCATGTGTAAGAATATGTGTGACCTCCACTGCATTGAATATGTGCGACCTCCACCGCATAGGTTCCACCGCATAGGTTATGTGCGACCTCCATCGCATATGTTATGTGCGACCTCCACCGCAAGAGTTGTGTGCGACCTCCTACGAATAGGTTATGTGCGACCCGAAAGAAAAGGAAATTCGTCTCTGCTTCGTCAAACAAGTAACCTACAAGGAAAGGGAAACAAAAGTCTCTCTTTCAAGTTCGACCAGTTACCCGATTTAAGTGATTACCTAATTATGTTGTTACTCAAATTGTATTACCTAATTGTATAGTTACCCATTTTCACAATTAGGAACATTGAGTTACCCTCATCCATATAAAGGGAGCTCAAGGTTTCGGGGGGAAGGGGGGAAGGGAGGATGATTTTTTCCGAATCAAGAGAAGTAAAAGAATTCTTAAGAGTATTTTCTGCTTTTAGACAACACATTGTAATTTTGAGTTCTTGTAATTCTCCAGAAAATAGTGAAAAACAGTAGACGTAAGCTCATCTTTTTCGGGGCTGAACCACTATAAAATCTTTGCCTCTTTATTTGCTTTGATTAATAACCCTTTCACACAAGCCACATCTCATAATTTTTTTTCCTAAAATTAATTGTTGACAAAACCTCCATCAATAATTGGCACTAGAATGAGGGCTATTCCAGCAAAACAGTGTCAAATTTCACTTTTTTAATAATGGCAAACACTAGAAACACTACTAGGGTCACCGGAACTAGCCAAAATCAATCCCAAAGCACTGCTGCTACACAGGCAGACCCTGCTCAGGATCAGCCTAATATGACTGCAACAGAAAACCTTTCCCAGAGACAGGATCGCATGGAGGAGACACTGGTGAACCTTCAGCAAGTCACTAACCAGATCAATGACACCCTACGACGACTTGCTGAAGGGCAGATAGTGACCCCACCACAGCATGAATGTCCCAAAGACGTCCTGCTCAACTACCTAAAAAGGGAATACAGATCCTAGAGACAAGAAGATGCGACCAGCTAAAAACCCAGCAAGAGCGTCATGAAGATCGCATCTCCAAAGAAAAAGGCAAAGTCGCAAACTTGCCTCCAGCATCTGATACGGAGAGTTCAAGTACTAACCGTGATCGTGGACAACCTTCTCGCAAATCCACTGATAATCAAGATTGCTTGAGCAACGAATGAAGACGACCATCGAGAAACGTCTTCGAAAGAATCAGCAGAGAGTCGAGACAAGATCCTGCAGACCTAAGACAATATTTGGAGCGACAACGTAGCCATGATCGATCCGTATCACATCATAATGACCAAAGCTGGTCTCTCGTACTATTTTGCTTAATTCCTCTCACAGATCACAGAAGACTCTACCTAACCAGCCCGCCATGCATCAGGATAACGATCAAAGGCCGCCCTTGCCACCTGCGAGAGATAATACTTTCCCTCTGAACGTCGATATTCACAATTTAAGGATCGTATTAGACACACTTGCTGGTTGGAACGATTAGCTCGCTGATAGGTAACGTTAATCGCCATTCAGTGAGGAAGTTCGAGCTGCAGCCCTACCTACTGGATTCAGACTTCCCACCATTAACACTTTTGATGGGAAAATTGATCCACAGGACCATATGGATCACTTCAGAGTCAGAAGTAGACATTTTGAAGTTGGAGATCTTGTCCTTCGAAGAGTTCTACCTAATAATAAAGAACATGGCGCTGGTGTATTTCGGCCTTTCTGGGAAGGGCCTTATGTTATTAATAATGTCATTCGACCTGGGACATATAACCTAGCTCGCATCGGTGGACAAAAGAACGAGCATGCTTGGAATGCAGAACAACTTCGTCGTTATTATCAATGAATCTTCATGTTTATCTTCAACGGCCTACTGTATCTTCATTATTTCATCATTCGATATTATTCGTCAATAATATTTCTTCGGCTATTACTTCAACTTCATTTGATTCATCTTTATGGCAGTTTTCAGACACTATGAAACTCGGGGGGCAGTAGGATCAGAATTTTATCTCCTACTTGTTTCCGTTCATTTTTTTATAGTTTTATGGCAGTTTTCGGACACCATAAAACTCGGGGGGCAGTGGGATCAGAATGTTATCTCCTACTTGTTTCCTAAGTGACTATGTAAACGTCCATTTAGAGGAGACGATGTTTTAGATCGTCGAAGTATCTGAAACTCCTTAAAATCTTAGGATTTTCTCCTCGCTTCATATCTCAGCATGTCGTATTACGCAATTTCCCTCCTCGAACAAAAAAGTAACTAAGCTAAACATTCATTGTTCGATGTGATATATTGCTACTATTTTGATATGGAACTTTTGAAACACAGTTGAGTTTGCATCACTCGTACTTGCTGTTTTCTTAAGCGACCTAACCTATCCTAATACTTAAAACTTGTTTTAAGTTAGTCAGATTCAAATCGCTAAAAACATACTGATCAGTCACTTAGTGATTGACTACTTAGCTAAAATTAGTGTTGTGTTTTTATTATTTTGCAAGGATATCTGACGGAAAAGATATTATTTATTAAGAGAATTGTCACACAAACAAAAACAAAGGAAGGAGGGACCAAGCCCACGTTGTTCTAAAAATATTAAAAAACAAATACAAGTGTTATGCGGAAAGGCTCGCGCCGCCATCTCCAGCTTTGGCAGTATCCTCTCTCCAACTTCGGACGAGCTCGACTACGTCCTCGCCAAGGATAGAGAAGTCAAAGTCCGGATGCTCATAGAAGATGTTAAAAATGATGTTCGACGAGGCAATGTCACTAGCTTTATCTTCGAGCTCTTTGACTTCAGTCGCCTTAAACTCTTCGATAGCTTTGTGAACTGCCTCAGTGGTTACCTCCTTCATGCGATCCGGATGCTCAGAGATGGTTTTCTCGAGCTCTTTGACTTTCTCCTTGAGGTTCTCATTTTCGAGCTTCTCCTTAGCCAGAACTTCAAGCAGTTGCTGCCTTTCCAAGTCAAAGGCTGTTTGTTCTTCCTCCCGAGCTTTCTCCGAATTCTCGAATGCTTGGGTTATCTCTTCAACTTTTTCGGCTTTCTCCAAGTATTCGAGGACTGAGTCGTGCATCAGAATAGCAGTAGCAGCGGTCTAAAAAATATAATCATTAGTACCAAGAAACAATACACGTGAGGAAAAAAAAAATACTTACATTGGCCAGCATCCTCATCGCAGAACCAAAAGTGATCTTGGCAGATCATCACTTCATCTACTCCTAGCCTTCCTCGAATGTGAAGCGATCAATGAAAGCTGCGCTCATACCAGCCTTCTCTGATAATTGATTGAGGTGCAAAGAGCTCCTCATCCTTATCTGCCAGGATCGGTTCCGAAGAGGTGGCAGTTTCTTTGGGTAGCTCAGAGTGGCTCGATGTCTGAAGCTGTGGAGGAAGCGAGTTGGCTAGGATGTCCTCGAAGGCAACTTTTTCGTTTTTTAGAGTTATCGACCTTCTCTTTCCAATTCGATGGTGGAGTGCTCTCGGGTGTCTTGGTTTTTGCCGTGGACCCGAGAGTAGAGGGTGGTGCTCGCAGGCCGCTACCGATGACCATCTCTGTACAGATACGTTAATGAGCAAGGTGATATAATACATTGATAATTAGAAAATGTATATATGATTACCTTCTTCTTGTTGAGGAGCTGGTTGAGGAGCTGGTAGTGACGCTATTTCTGGAGAAGAAGGTTCCGAAGCAGGAGAGATGGCAGGTGCTTTTCATTTCTTAAGTCTGGAAGATGAGGCACATGTATCCGTCTTTTTCCTTGGCTTCTTTTTCTTTGAGCTCGAAGGTCTGGACGAACGTACATGGGGATCAGGGAATGCGGCTCCCTTTGGAAGCAGACCGCAAGCGACCAGATTCCTAGAAGTTCCAAGTACCTTCCAATCAAATTCTTCGATTGGAAGGTCGTTGATTTTGTACAACCTTGCGAGCTGCTCCTTAGAAAGTCTAGGCCGTTCCCTGTTGTCTGCGATGACATGCGAGTGCGATCAGGATAAAAATGACAAAATTGAAAAAGGTGATAAATTGGAAAACTACCTACTGGGGTTTTGAAAGAAGCCGTTATCCGCATAGTCAAAGTGGAAAAATGGATTTTTCCATTTTCCCATGTTATTGCGAACCCCGTAGATCATTTTTATTGCCTGATTCGACAATTTACTTGCATAAAAGAAGCTAAGATCTGACGGGTTTGATTTCACTTGGTAAAACCAAGCAAACTCTTCAGGAGAAGAGGTCTCTAAACCTAGCTTGTGGTAAAGTATGTACAAATCTACTATGTATCTATATGTATTAGGGGTCAATTGGAAAGGGACGACCCCGTAGTAGTCAATAATTGATTTTATATACAGATGAAGTGGGAGATGGACACCGCACTTAAGAACTACTTCAGAAAAAGAAGTAATTCTGCGTAGTGGTGTGTGTGGTCAGTTGAATTCCATGGGCAGGCGAAGAGGGATGGCAATTTTATAGCTGCACACGATTTTGCTGAACTTGTTCGATGTGCAGCTCGTCCTTATGTTGGTATATGACCAATTCCCCTCTACGTATTGATATCCTGATGAGAAAGTAGGGGCATCCTTGATATGTCGAGGCCACTGGTCCTGAGAGAGGTCGCCTATGCGAGGACTATTCTGCCTGACCCCTGTTATCTCTACCTTGGGTTCTGGTTCGAGGTAGTCTTCGAGGTTAATAGAGCTGACACTGGAGTCAGATTCTCCAGAAAATGCATTCCCTTCTCTAAAATCCTCACTACTAGACATCTGAAAAGAAATACGGATGGATTTAGTCCTACGCGAGCATCAAGGATTTTTACTGTGTTAGTAAATTTTGGGGGTTCACCCTAGGATTGCACTAACAGGCAAACTCATCGAATTTTTTCTGATTGGTCTATAGATTCGAAAAAAGTTGCTTGAGCAGTTCATCAAAAATTAGGTAAATAGGGTATCAGACCCTAGAAACTCTTTTCACGAGTTTTTCCTTGACCATTATCTAGTAAGAGTCTATTCTATGAACCAGAAAAGGGAGATCTGGAAAAATTCCTATTCTAGTTCATTCGAACATGGGATGTGTTTCTATTCCTAGAAATTGAAACTAAGTTTTTTCAAGAACAGACGAAGAATAATTAGAGAGAAGAAATAAACTAACCTTTCTTCAGAAGCGGAGAGATTGAGATATGGTCTAAATTCCGTCGGAGAAGGTATCGGAATTGTGCGAGCTGAAGGACAAAACGACACTATAGAGTTCTCTGAAAAACTTTGAGATTTTTTAGAAAGATGGAAAGTCTATAATAAAGAAGCAGAAACGGATTGATTTCCGATATTTATACCTCGAGCATCGCTAAATCACAGCCGTAGATCTAGATCTTTGATTTTTAGATCTAAAGGCCGAAGTTTAGCGGGATTTGATTTTTTCCGAAATTAAATCAGTATCTTTCGAAATTTGAAAAGATTCGGTTTAAAAACGATAGTTGGCATCATCAATATCCTTGAGTCTCCTCGAGTTCTGCTATTTTCTTAGAAAATGTGACACGTGTTTTCGTCTGTTAGAAAAAGGTGCGCGTGATCTTAAGAAAGATGAGGTTTGAGATCTAGCGACTCTTCAAGAATCTCAAGTCTAGGTCGTGACATCGCATTTTTTATGTTCGCACTCACCTACATTTAAAGGAAGCTCCATTTTGTCCTAAAGAACTAATAGAGCTGGGGGGCAATTGTTGTGTGGTCTAAACTCTTATGCCAGGTCGTATGTGTAAGAATATGTGTGACCTCCACCGCATAGGTTATGTGCGACCTCCACCGCATAGGTTCCACCGCATAGGTTATGTGCGACCTCCACCGCATAGGTTCCACCGCATAGGTTATGTGTGACCTCCACTGCATAGGTTCCACCGCATAGGTTATGTGCGACCTCTACCGCATATGTTATATGCGACCTCCACCGTAGGAGTTGTGTGCGACCTCTTTCGAATAAGTTATGTGCGACCTGAAAGAAAAGGAAACTAGCATCTGCTTCGTCAAATGGGTAACCTACAAGGAAAGAGAAACAAAAGTCTCTCTTTCAAGTTCGACCAATTACCTGATTTCAGTGATTATCCAATTATGTTGTTACTCAAATTGTATTACCCGATTGTATAGTTACCCATTTTTACAATTAGGAACATTGAGTTACCCTCATCCATATAAAGGGAGCTCAAGGTTTCGGGAGGGGGGAGGGGAGGATGATTTTTTCCGAATCAAGAGAAGCAAAAGAATTCTTAAGAGTATTTTCTTTTTTTTTTTCAGACAACACATTGTAATTTTGAGTTCTTATAATTCTCTAGAAAATAATGAAAAACAGTGGACGTAAGCTCATCTTTTTCGGGGCTGAACCACTATAAAATCTTTACCTCTTTATTTGCTTTGATTAATAACCCTTTCACACAAGCCACATCTCATAATTTTTTTTTTCTAAAATTAATTATTGACAAAACCCCATCAACAGTTGGTACATGAAGTCGCTTCTGATTCTTGGAATTTTTTTTTGCTATGGAAATTTATTAAATATTAGTTATCCCATACTTGGAATAATTTGTAATAATGTGTTGTTTTTGTTTGATCTTTGTTCATGGGGTTTATTCTTCCTAGCTCTCTGACTGTTAGTGTAGAGTGAACAATGATCTTATATCTTTCTGATTTTTTTTTGCCTCTTTGAAAGTTTTTTTCCTACTAGAGTGCTTTGACGATTTTGCCCTTATACTGTCATGTGAGAAATGATTATTTGGGCAGCATATTTTGGTAATTTGCACGAGCCAAGTTGCAGGTATACTTTTTTGTGTGTTATGCATGTTTTATTACATTTTTGCCCTTAAAATTATTTTTGTGGTTCACGTGTCGGCATGAGTATTTGGTCTTTTTAATTAGTTGTTCATTGTTTTATATACTTGCCCTTAAAAGTCTTCCGTGTGCTCTATCTTCGGGCATGATTATTTACTCTTTTTATTGTGTTATTTATCACTTTCCCTTGAAAATCTCTCTATATTTGTTTTGTGGACATAACCATTTGGTCTTTTTATGCTATCATTTTTTCATTTTACATATTTGCTCTTGAAAGTCTTTATATGGTCAATGTTTGAGGATGGCTACTTGGTCTTCTTCACTCTGGTATTTGTGAATTAATGTATTTATTCTTAATATTCTTTTCATAATTCCTTTGTGGATGTGGTCCTTTAGTCTTTTTGTAATGCTTTTGCGCATTTTCTGAGGATGCTCTCTTAATTGTGATTTGATCAAGTGAAATGGCTTGACTATTGGGTTCTTTTTTTTCTTGTTGGCCCTTGGTTTCTCTATCTAATAGGTTTTGATTATTCTCTGATCTTTGTGCTTCTCGAAGCTTTCTCCTGTATTTTCTCTCTTAATTGTGCCAATTTCTCTTTCTCTTTTTGCTAGAGAATTACGTGGATAATTCTTAGAATAATTTGTGAGATGTTTTTTGCTTTTTTTTTTTTTTTTATATTTATCATTTCTTTTAGATTTTTTGCATGCCTATAATGACTTCTATTTTTGCTTTTGATGATCCGTGGGTTTGTATTTATGGTTTTAGATCTCTTTAAATAAGTGTATTTAATGTTCTCTTAATATTTTTCTGTTATTCTGCCTAAGAAAAAAAATAATTTAAAGATAAAGCAGAATAGTTAGAATTCATCTTTCATAATTTTTAAAAGTTTTTATTTTTTAAAAAATATGCTAGCTTCTACTTGGTGTTTGTCTTATATATTGCTATCTGTTCAGTTTTATCTTTTTTGTAAAAAAAGATCCATAACTTTTTGTTATTCCTGTTTGACTGTAAATAATAATATTCGTAATGATATATACTTTTGCTTTTAATGAATTGTGGATTTGTACTTATGGTTTAGATCTCTTTAAATAAGTCTATTTAATGTTCTGTTGATATTTTTCTATTACTCTAACGGAAAATAAATAAACAAATAAATACATGATTGAAAATATAAAACTTCGATAAGTCTCTAAATTTGTTTTTAATATATTAGCTTTAATTAGGAATTTGTTTCAGAAATTGCCATGCGTACGACTTTTTTTTCTTTTTTCTTTTTTAAAAAGAACAAACGAAGGCCTTTAACCATCTTTTAATACTACTTGATTATAAATAGCAAGGCCATTTATTATACTTTATACGTTTTACCCACTTCAGTTGCAATTGTTACCTAAACCTTACTGAATTTATTCTCATTTCTCCCTATTGTATTTACTCTGTTTTCATCCTTGATTGTGCTCTTCATATAACCATTGCCTTTTTGAAGTTAGTTGGAAAAGCTCTATTGGCACTATTTTAGTGACTATAAATATTAAATATCCTCTGTTATGCTAGTTTTTTCCCCTTTTACATTTAGTCCCAGTCATAGATATCTTTTACCCTTTCATTAATTGATATTGATTTTATGTTCTATTTGAATGTTTCTAAAGTACTTATTTCTCTGTTGTTGTATTAAATATTATGTGCTCTTGCCTATTTTATTGAATTCTGTTTTTGACTCTGAAACTGGTTGGACTCTGAATCTAGTTCGACTCTGTGATATTAGTGATTAATATACACTATTGAAGTGCTTATCTCTTTATTGTTATTATTTGTCTATTTGGTTTTTTACTATATCTTTTTGTCTGGCTTTCTCTTTTACCTTTATGAAATCTAGTCTTTTTGACCAGTCTCTCTTTATTCCTTTCTCTCTCTTTCCTTTTATTCAATTTTGTTTTTGTCCTTTTCGATTCTATTATGTAATTTTATGTACATTTGGTGATGATGATAGTATTCAGTTTATTTTCCCTTTTTATCATATAGAGTAATATGTTGGTTGCTCAAAGATTACCATGAATAGTAGTTTTACTGTTCCTTTGATAAATTTCCCCAATTTCCACAACTATTGTAACTTTTTGATGTATATTTTCTATATTTGTAAATATTTATTTGTATATATTGAAGCCAAAAGAGGCCCTCCTTTTTCCTTTAAAACTAAGACTGAGAAGAGACATATAGTAGAAAAAAAAAAAAAACAGAAACATCTTTTTCGGATATGTCATTATGGTCTAGCCCATGAAAGCTAAATTTGCAGTTGTTGTATCGGCATGGATATTCAGTCTTTTTACTTGGTTGTTTGTGAGTTTCCATTTATCTAATTTATTTTTCTCCCTGTTGTTTATTTGTGGTTCTGGCCGTTTTATCTTTTTGCCTGCCATTTGCAAATTTTGCAATGTTGCTCTCTTAGTTGCTCTTTCATTGATTGAGATGGCTTAGGCTTTGGATATTCTGTGGGGTCTTAGTTTCCTCGTCTAGGATACTTTTAGCTTCTTCTGCTTTTTGTGTTTCTCCATGCTTTTTTTGCTCTATTTCTATTCTGTTTCTACTGTATGTCGTTCTTTTCTTTTCTTTCCTAAGTATATTTTCTATACTTATAACTTTATGTATATTCACACATTTATATGCACTAAAGTTGAGAAAGATCTTCCCTCCTTTTTCTCCTTGTCCTCCCTTTCTCTGTTTTTTAATTTTTGTCTCCCTTATTCCGATTCGTCAGCATTCTATTTTTGCATTATTGTACCAAATGTACTTCTTTGGCATAGTAAATACGTCTATTTGTCCCTTTTACCTTCATAACTTCTGATCTCACTTAGTAGCCTTTCGTCTGACTTTTCCATGAGTAATTTAATATAGATTTGTGGACGTCTAATTCTTCATTCTAATTCTTCTTTCAAAAATTGTTTTCATCTTTTGTCCAAGTTCTCTTTCTCTAAACAATTTTTCGCGTCTTTTTATCGGTTCTTACTTCTTCCTAACTCTGTCTAGTTGGTAATTTCTGAATAGTTTACTGTTGTTTACCTGGTAGTTTTTGGGCAGCCCATTTTATAGTCCTATGATTTAAATTTTGTCACTTGAGTGATATAATATATATGGTATACTCTCTTCTATATAGATGATGTTTCATGTGTTTATCTAATTGCCAGGACTGTTTTTCCCATATATGAAAGAAACAATTTCTGAGGTAGTTAGATAAATATTTGCAAATACATTATCTTATAAGTTTACTATATATTGATGGCACTTTATATATCTGAGCCAAATCTCATGTGTACTTCTATATTTAATTAGTTATATTTATCTACATATATTGTATAATTATAGCAAATGTAAAAAGTCAGTAATATGTCATGGCTGAAGAATTCTTGCTATTCCAAGAGAAGCATGAGAGTTTTATCCTTGAGTAGGATGAAAAAGACAAAAAAAGGATTTTAATCCATTTTATTATAAATTTATTGAAGAAATTTTATTCTTATTATGTATTCAATTTTACTGTATTTATATTTTAATACTTTCCACATTTAAATTCAAGGACTATAATTTTATTCATGGTCACAATTTTGTATCTAAGATTTGATTTTAGATTCATAGCAATAATTATTTGAATCAAATTTTGATTAATTTCGATCAATAACATTTCGAATGCCAAACTTAATTTTTTTTTAGTGATTGTTACTAAGTTGATTATAAATAGATTCAGATATAGAAGTAGTATTGGTTGTGCAAAGTCTATGATCAGTGTATTAATATAAACCTTAGAAAAAGAGAGAAAAGATGGAATAAATGAAAAGCAATTGAATTTTATATAAATGCATTTACCAAATTCAGTAAAAAAAACCTAACTTCCCAATATATTAATTAGAAAAAGCATAAACAAATTTGGTAACATCTTAATTTAAAAAAGCCTAAATAGATTTGGTAATATTCTCATTGCAAATATTACGACCGTAGAAAACTACCATACAAAATTAAAAAAGAGAAAGGAATAGTACAACTTAAGGCAAGGAAGGAGAAAAAAACCCCCCTGCTCCATATAAATAATGTAGTGATAATATATATATATATATATATATATATATAAAAATTAAAACCTATATAAAATACATATTTAAAATATAAAATTATTATCTTGCAAAAAAAAAAGAAATAAAGCCATAATTAATAGCCAAAAAAAGGAAGAATATATCTACTTACTTATTTTAAACAAAAAAAAATAGTAAACATAAGTAACAATTAACGACAGAAAATAGAAAGAAAAAGAAAAGAGCTTTTACTTACTTAATCATCAAAGAACATGAAGAAACAAAATATTTATAAAAAGTAACTAATATATTAAATGAGTACATAAGTAATATATATGGAGCGTATAACTAAAACAAAAAATTAAATTTATATTACACAGTGATAAATAATTATAAACAATATATATAAAATAAAAATATATATTCTTAGCATATATTTTTTTATGAAAAAAAAAGAAATATATTTTCTCCTGATAATTTAATTCTTGTAAAAAAAAATAGGAGAAGAAAAAAGATAGCTCTTATATATATGAAAATTTACGTGATAATACAATCATGAAAAATAATAGTAAACTCAAATAATTTAAATAAGGACAAAAACAGAGAATATTTATATAATATCAAGAAATCTATTAATATATGGATAATATAACAATAATAATGCAAAAAAAAAAAACAACTAAAAAGATCAATAATTATAAATAATAAGGCATAATACATAAACTCAATTTCAAAAATTTATCAACACATAATATATAAACTCAATTTCAAAAATTTATCAACAAAGGCCATGTAAATAATTTAAATATATCAATATAATAATAATACTAAAAATTATGATCTAAAATCAAATTAGTATAATACAAATAGATCGACATGATAGGAAAAATAAATAGTAAAAAAAAGAGGAAAAATCAAATTAATTTATATAAGAATAACATCACTATAATATTCGATAATTTTTTTTTTTAAAAAAAAAAACAAATATTAACATAAGAAAATTTTCTTTTACTTTCTATGTTGGACAAATAATAGATTCGATAAATATTCCATCGTCAAATCGTTAGCATAAGCGATTGTGTCGTGGCCTTTTAAGTAGCCATGATGATAGTTTATGTCATCGGTATGAGGAGTCAGATATCATTCCAAAAAACACTTATTAATCAAGGCCTATTTCAATATCAACTTTTATAAGTTCTTAAAGAAATCTATTTTGTTCAGTTGAGATGCCCGTACTAAGTAATTCTTTCACACTCTCACATAAAAATAGAGAAAAAAAAATACTTTTATCACTATAGATTTAACTACCTATATAATTTTTCACTTTTGATTCTTATTCAATATCATATTATAGATGATATCAATGAATATCACGATCTTGGAGATTGTTTCTGTATTTGTGAATATTGTGGTGCATCTTTTGGTTCGACAAATCTACTAAAATATAATCTATATTGTAAAAACGGAAAAATAAAACTTCCTCTAAGAAAAAATTCACCTCCTATACTAAGTCCATTACTTGATAATTATGGAGGACCTTTAAGTACTCATTTCCAAAAAAATATTAGAGCCTTTAACTCAATATTTGCTTTCACATCATTTGGAGCAAATATAAAACAAAATACAAAAATTCAAATAGTCCATATATTTTCCAAATCAGCGGCCAAATATATTATCTTATGGGATCGATATTGCCAACAAGCAACAATCATCCGAGATTTTTCTAACTATATATATGGCACAGAGAATGAAATTAAAAATTGAATGTTAGCATTTTCATTTGATGATGCAACAAAATAAATGACAAAAAAAAATTGTTGAAAACTTAATAAAAGCACTTGATGAAAACAATAACTTAGTAAAACTTTTTCGTATGATTAAAGATAGATACAATGAAAATGAAATCTCATTTATGAAACTGAGATTAATAGGACAATAACCTACGGATAGTAATCAATACGAGTTACTTACTTCAAGTGATATAGGAAGTTTAATTGTTGGAGATATTGATGAATACGAAGAAGGAAGAAACATTATAATTCAAGATAAAACAGATAACCTATAAAGAATTACAAAATTTCATCAATCTTATATAGCTTTATAATACCCTCTTCTATTTCCATACAAAAAAGTTGGTTACAGAATTGATTTAAATTAGAATATGGATAGACCAGGAAAATGACCTTCAACAAATAAAATACCTATGAGAGCATTCTATTGCTATCAATTACAACAACGTGAAAATGAAAACAATATCTTATTCAAGAGTGGAAGACTTTTCAACAATACGTAATTGATACATATGCTTCTGTTGAAGAAGATCGATTAGATTATGTTAAAAAAAATCAAAATAATTTAAGATTTAAAATTTATCAAGGCATCTAAGACACTATTACAAAAGGAGATACAAATGTTAGAACAATTAGTAAAAGAATTATTATCTAATCTAGCCATATAGGAAGTCCTAGATACATGATTCAAAATTATCAAGATGTAATGGTAATATGTAGATAATATAGAAATCCTCACTTATTCATAACATTCACATGTAATTCTAAATGACCTGAAATTTCACGTGCTCTAAACAAAATTCTCGATCAAAGACCTGTAGATAGACCAGATATAATTACAAGAATTTTTAAAAGGAAATTAAACCAAGTTTCGTCCACTATTAAAAGTGATAACATTTTCGGAGTAATTGTTGCAGGTACAACAATATTTCCTTATCTAATAAAATAAAATATACAAATAAAAACCCTAATTCCTATTCATAAATAAAACTAACACCTTTTTCCTTTTTTATATATTTTTTCCTATGTAGATCTATATGTGATCAAATTTCAAAAATGCAATTTTCTTAATTGTCATTTCTTATTTTGGTTATGAAAAAATAAAAAATTATCTGAACTATCACAAATAAATAAATTTATCTCAGCCGAAATACCTGATCCTGAAAAAAAAACTGACAAGAATATAGTATTATAGCAGAATTTATGATATATGAACCATGCAGTGCTACCAAAACAAATGTCCCATGTATGAAAATCTCAATTTATTCTAAAAAATTTTTATAAACAATTTGAAAATGAAGCAACCATCGTAGAAAATGGATTCATCAACTACAAACGCAGAAATATAATTTTTTATGTACAAAAAGAAGATATTAAATTAGACAACAGATTTGTAGTCCCTTATAACAACTATTTATACTTAAAATTCTGCGCTTACATAAATATCGAAATATGTTCACTATCTATGTTAATAAAATATTTATTTAGGTATTTAACAAAAAGTCCAGACGAAGTAAAATATTATATATACAAAATAGTCTGGGCAAACTATTTCTAAAGAAATAGACGAAGTAAAAGACTATATTAACTACCGATACATAACACTATATAAACCTATGTAGAGATTATATGAATATCTCATACATCATAGAAATCCAGCAGTACAAAGATTAATAGTTCATTTAGAACATATGCAAAATATAATATTTCATTTCAACCAATGTCTAGATAATATAATTAGACAATCAAGAATCTAGAAAACAACTTTTTCATTATAGATAGAAATCAATAAAAATGATGCAAAAGCTAGACAACTTTCCTATATACAATTTCCCACTTAATGGATATGGAATAATAAAGATAAAATTTAAACTCCTAGAAAATCAACACGCTCAATTAGATGAACTTTTTATGTCCATCCAAGTTTTGAAGAATTATATTATCTAAAATTATTATTAAATCTTAAAAAAAGGAGCAATAAGTTTCGAATTTATAAGAATAATTGATGGTATAATATACCTAATATATCAAACAATAGGTAATACGTTAGATTTATTAGGAGATGATAAAAAATGGAATGAATCAATCTTAGAAGCCTCATTTTGGTCAACTCCACATCAATTGCGACAATCATTTACCATAATTTTATTATTATATAATGTACATAATCCAACAATATTATTAGAAAATCATTGGAAACTTATGACAGAAGACATTCTACATAGAATCAAAATCTTATTCAACAATACAAACTTTCAAACGCTTGAAAACAAATTATACAACTATGTCTTATATGAATTAGAAAAGCAATTAAATTTAAATTCATCAACTCTAACAAATTTTAATTTACCCCTGCTAATTGGAACATTAATAAATGATTTAAATAATGAACTTTTGCGAGAAGAATTAAACTACAATATTAATAAATTAAAAGAAGAAAATATAATTTTAGAAAAAAATTTAAATAATGAACAACAATATAATTATGAATAAATTATAGAGTCATCGAACAATACAACAGAAGATTTATTCTTTATTTATGAACGCAGAGGTATTGGAAAAACTTATTTATGGAATGCAATCATTACAAAAATCAGATAAAAAAATAGGATCGTTTTAGCTGTTACATCATCTGAAATAACCTCATTATTATTACCTAAAGGTGGAACCGCACATTTAAGATTTCGAATATCTTTATCAACTGATAAATTTAATACTTGCCACATCAAACACGGAACTCAATTAGCAAAATTAAGCGAAAAATATCATTAATATTATAGGATGAAACACCAATAAATAATAAATATTGTTTCAAAGCTTTAGACAAAACGCTACAAGATTTAAAAGATAATTTTGACCAACCTTTTGGTAGAATGACAATTATACTAGGAGATGATTTCAAGCAAATCTTACTTGTTATACCTAGTGGAACAAAAGGAGATATAATAAATGCAAGCATAAATAATTCTTATCTATGACCATATTTTAAATTATTCTCCCCAGCAGAAAATATGAGGTTACAAAATCCTAATACAATAGGGCAAGAAAAGAAAGAAATTTCAGACTTTTCAAAATAGATATTAAATGTTAGAAACAATAGAAGGAATAAAAGATCCTGAAAATAAAGATGCAATGTTGATTAAAATACCAAAAAATTATATAATACAATATGAAGCAAATCTAATTGAAAAAATTTTAGAATTAATATACGACAATTTTGGAAAAAACTTTAACAATATTGACTATATACGAGAGCAATAATTATTCCAAAGAATTGTATAGCTGATGATATAAATAAATATATATTATCATTAATACCTAGTAATTCAAAATTTATTACAATTATGATACAATAATAGCTTCAACTGAAAATATTGATGAACTTAATTTATTATATTCTCACGAATTTTTACATACTTTAAATTTTAATGGCATACCATCACATGAATTAAGTCTTAAGATCGGAACTCCAATAATATTATTACCAAATTTAAATCAATCAATAGGATTATGTAATAGAAAAAGACTTATCTTCACACAATAAAACAAATAAAATTGTAGAAGGTTAGATTATAAATTCGGATAATAAAAATAAAAATATATATATTCCAGAAATAGAAATGATTATTAATGAAACCAGATGGCCATTCACCTTAAAAGGAGACAATTCTCTATAAAAACCTAATATGCAATGACAATAAATAAAAACCAAGAATAATCCCTAAATAAAGTAGACATTTATTTAGAGAATAAAATCTTTCCACATGGTTAGTTATATGTAGTTTTATCGCAAGTAACAACTCCTAAAGGACTATATATATTGATAAATGAATCGTTCAATATATATCCAACTCATGTCAAAAATATAGTTTATAAAGAAATTTTACATAACATTAAGTATAAAAATTATCTTATGAATTATCCTAATATCAATTTATATATGCATCTCTGAACATTTTATGTACAATTTTTATGTTATTAATGTTTTTTAGTTTTACAGCTAAAACAAAAATGACAACAACGATATGCTCTCTCAAGCCTAATGAAATCTATGGAGCACGAAGCTCGCGTCATCAGATTCTGGCATAACAACGATTGCATAATCGGACGTCTGAAAAGTTTGGATTGTATCTTAGTTGATCATGAGGTAAAAAAAATAGCATTAAATTACTTTATGTCATACAATATTATAATTCATTATAATTAATACATATATTTATTAATATTTAACATTATACAATATCATGTAATAATCAAATATTTTTTGTATAAAATACAGCACAAAGCAATCTACGGAACAATCAAAGCTCGAGATGCAGATCATGTTTTATAATAAATAGTTGAAGGACAGATATACCAAATCAGTAATTTCAATGTTGCACTGAATAAACTGAGATATAAAGTCATTCCCCATGCTACGATGCTTCAGTTTGCCAGAATAACATTCTTCAATCTAACAACAACCGTAATAACGAACATTCCAATGCATAAATTCTATTTCATAGATTTTAATCAACTGCCTACAAGAACAGATATTCATAACATCTTATTAGGTATAAGTGATTATAATATTATTCTCTAATTAACACTTACTAATAATTATCTAATTTTTTTATATTAATCCTTTTTTTCCTCTCTTTTTTTTTTTAAAAAAATAATAGATGCTATAAGAATGTTAATAGAAATACAAGATCTAAAAGAAACAGAGGTCAACAAAATAATGACACCAAGACAAATGTTAATAATACAAAACATTAGGTAATGAATTCATTTATCACTAACATTAACATATTAAGAAAATAATAATTTTGTGCTTTGACCTAAATTTAATGTTATTTTTTTTCAAACTACAAAAGTGAAAAGCTTCTAACAATAAAAAAATTTAATGTAGATATTGTAAATACTATCGAGGAACTCGTCATGATCATTTTTACATCTTTGACAGTAAAATAGTATCTAGGTAACTAATAATTATATTTTATCTTCATATCAAACACACACATTATTTTAAATTATATATTAACTAATATAAACTTCTATGTCAAATAGGAAATATATATATATATATATATATTACAAGTATAGGTGCAATTGTAAAAACCTGGAATTTTCGAGGGTAATTTGGACATTTTACCAATTTTCCGGATAAAATATTGTGGGGATTAATTTGCAAAAGTTTTGT
>JXTB01000006.1:727375-737375 GCA_002914805.1 Parasponia andersonii
AAAAACCAGAGTACAGTAGTTTTTACACTTCAGTTCTGTATTGCACGTGTCATAGGATCATACATGAGCACTGTGTTAGCATCGTGGGTTTTACAGTGTGGTGCTGCGTGCCCACTGTCGGTGAAAGTCCGTAAACTTGCGCAAGGTCTTGTTACTTCTGATTATCTCCCCATTTGGCAGGTGTAGGCAATTTGGTTGCCCCTCCAGGTTTGGTAGGCGATACATGGGTGTCCCCTCCGGGTATGGGCTTAGGTATCAGGCAGGCTGTTAGGTACACTTAGTGCCATCATCCTGGGTTTCCACAGATGAGATGATGTGAGCTCATGGGTATGGGTTGATTTGTGTCATGTGCATATGGAGTGATGGTTTTTATTACACTGTTATATATATATTGGCTCCTGGTTTGGATTATATATATACGTGTGTGTATGTTTTGGATTTGAACTAACCATGCAGGAGATTCCCATCACTGAACTATTTTTCCCCGAGGTAATTATTTTCCTACTGGGCATTTTATGCTCACCCCCTTACCTTCCTCCTCACGTGGTGTCCAGTGCGATCTTGGCGATCAAGAGGAGTAAGAGGTCATCCTGATTGCAGTTCGCCTCTTGGTAATGCTAGGAGTTTGTTGTCATAGTCTTTGGACTATTTGGAATTTTGTGTTAGCATTGAACCAAGATTATTGCTTTCTATTTTGTCTGTAAACTTATGCATGCCATTCTGGTATTGGACATCTGTTGTGAATGATGATGATGCGGGACTTGGTTTCTTTTTAATTAATTTTATGTTTTCAAGTAATTGTTCAATTTATGTTTGGTGGTGTATACGAACTGTGGGAGTGGTTCACGGGATGGAATTCCGAATATTTTATTTAAATGGACTGTTTTTATAAAAACTAGAACTTTTGACACTTTTCAAATAAATTAAGGAATTTCCCACCTTGTGAAATTCCTCTTCTGCCACTAGCCCGGGTTTTGGGTCGTGACAGCAACAGAATATTATATGAACATAGACATACCAGAAGTTAACGCATTAAAAACAAGGTAATAATTATCATTTATACTTCTTCTTTTTTTTTAAAAAAAAAAATCTACTGCATTGATCTTAATTAAATATTGATCCTTTTTTTATGTATTTATTCTTCAGGTTTCAATACACAATACATCATATCAAATTTCTTCCAGCTTCTATTCCAAGAGAAAAATAACTGCTAGAATAAGAAAAATTGCAGAACAGAAAAACGGTAGCAGAACTAAACGGACTAGATCAACTAACTAAACTGGTTAACATAAATACAATAATTTAAATAAAAATATCAGTCCACATTATAACTTAAACTAATATCAAATTTTTTTACCTCCAAGGAATCAAATTTATTGTGAAGGTTTCAATATTTAAATTTAAAACACACCAAAGTTGGTATTATAATTTCTTTTTATCAATGTTCAAGACAAGTCCGTGAAGCAGGAAGTGGGTGGTGGTGTAATACACACAATCATCTGACATCAATCCCAACTCCGTTGTACAACATATAATCAAATAATTTATATAAATATTTCTTCAATTAATTCACTTATATAAAAAAACTATAATTTAGAATACCAATTATTAATTAAAATATTTCCACTGATACTTTACACGAAATTCTTCTTTCACATCATTACTTCAATAGGTATAAATTAAATGCCAGAATTCAAGATGAAATAGGATTCACTATCATCACAATATTTGGAAAAGCAACCCAAGTTTTAATAAAAAAAAATCATGCTCGGTATTAATAATACAATAAGGGTACACTGATCCAACAATATTACCACCAATAATCGAGCAACTATGTAAACAAACAAGAATATTTCAAGTTTATTTCAGAACTAGGAGAACTTTAATTAACATAATCGTGTCAAAGATATTTGATGACGATGAATCCACTACATTGTTACTTCTAGCACCACCAACTATTGCAGAAACAAAAAGTAATACTAACTTTACCACTTGATCCAAAAAAAATTATAGAAAGGTAAAATGCTTCTATCCGATTACTCTTAATTTTAAAAAATATATAATACATGATCCATCATTTAAATAATATAAATACATATTTGTATTTCAGATCAGAAACAACATCAACAGAAGCATCAAAGAAGCAAAAATTAATCAGGTAATTAATTTAATTATATTCAAAAATAAATACCGCATGCCTTAACAACAAAACTTCATCATTTTCCTTTAAAAAAATAGTCTAATCAAATCCTTTTTTTATTCTAATTTTTACCCTCTAATTGCAATAAAGAGAAGCAATAAAAAAAAAAAAGGAAAGCAAAAGCTGTGAGGTGAATTACCAACTTACTTTAATATAAAAATATTTTATAATATTTTGAACAATATCTTATTATATCTTAAACAAATACCATTGTATTATAAAAATTTACTAACTATTATAAACAGTATAACAATTATTATCCTATAAACTTATTATACTCTGAATATAATCTGCAGCAAATACGCGAGTTAAAAAACTCGTTTAGAGCTAAAATGGTTCAATAATTATAATTTAAGGGGCATTAATGGAATTAACCTTTCTTCTTTTCGGTAGTTTTAGTATGAAAAATTTAATTTTTTACTTTTTATATATTGATGCTTGGTTTATACTAATTTCAAAAAGAGAATACATATACCAGACAAAAATTAAAATTTAATTATCATCAAAGGATGATAGGAGCATTATGTACATGGCAATGTGGTGATGGTTCCACGTCCAAAAAATAGAGGATTTACTTAATTTTTTTAATTTGTCGTGTAGCTATATAAAGAAAATAGTTTTGTAATTTAATGAATCATACAAAACTATTTGTACGATAATTTTTTAGAGTAAATTATTTAGTTCCAAGAGCGAACTTATCCTTAAACTTATTTAATTATAATTTTGTAAAAACCACATCAAGTATGTAGTTGTAGAGTTAATAAGTAATTGGATAGCTTGATTAATTTTACTAAATAGTATAATATCATTTTACAGTATAATTTTGAGTAAAATATGAGGTAAGGAGTTATTTTGACCCAATTTGACATAATAAGATGCATTTTTGTATTTTAAAACGCATGGTAGAAACTGATATTGCATTAAGACATGGGTGAGATTTTAAGTATTTTCTCAAATTTTACGTATGTTCTAATTTTAATATATATACACTACTAAAAGTTTCATAATGTTTATATTCTTTTGTTTATTTTTCAATTGAATTAAGTACTTAAAAATCTAATAATTATTGAACTAGGATGAATAAAAAAAATTAAAACGTTACTTATAATACTATATGACACATTCTATATATATATATTATATGAACACCAATCCAGTAGGTATTTTTTTTTTACCTATGTATAGGTATTAAATTGGCCAATGAAAATTTATCATGCATATTTTTTTATAGTAAAAAGTAAGAAAGAGAGACATAGAATTAATAATGTACATCTTTTCATGCACCTTATTATAGTTATTAGATTACAAGTAGACGATAATACAATGGTTAAAAAAAATATCTACACATAGGTTATGAAAAAAAGAAATACCTACTAGATTGACAACTATTTTATATATATATATATATATATACACAAAACATGTCTTATATTACAAATTTGATCTCCTAACTTTATTATTTAATACTAAAATTAAAACGAAGTATCAACTCACAAAAAATTTGAGAAATAATTGTTTAGTACGTAGCACTCGTTACTATAAAATTGGCAAAGTTGTTTGAAGAAAAAAAAAATCAAGAAAAAGTCAAAGAGAAGTTCCCAAGAGAATATAAAAATAAATAAATAAAATGGTGGTCAAGAAAGAATCTCAACAGTATCGGTAAAGTCAGGTTACTCGTTTGTTTTAACTTGATTTCCAAATTTCGAGATTTGTAGAAATAATCTCAAATCTAAAGGTGTCATTTTGACAAAGTAATCAGTAGTCATACTAATGAAATAGACAAAGTAAAACTTACTATAACAAAGCCAAACTTAACGGTGATATCTTGACTAGACATACGTGGACACTGATGAGACAAACTAAATCAAACTTAGAGTAACAGAGTCAAAATTAAAAGATGGTATCTTGACAAAACAAAGTGAGACATTAATGTGATAGACTATTATATAACCAAACCAAATGAAAATGCACGTGTTTTGATTTCTAAACTAAACATGTCGGCCACTAGATGTAATACCTAAACTATTAAAAACAGGATGGTGAAAACTTCAAACCTTCAGTCGCTTCAGTTAAAGAATTGTCTAAACAATCTTGAAGCCTAGTTACACAGTATAAAAATAGACTAACACAATGACTAAAAATACAACTGAAATTTAAAGTAAAATATTGTTCATTATAACCAATAAGTTCATAAAATGCCAAACTATTACAAGTAGTATTAGTTGGATGGTATAGTTACTTGTTCAGATGCTTTTGTTTCTCTTTCTAATTCTCTAGTTATTTGTTATTGGGAAAAGGAAATTTGGTCTTCCTTCATTCCTTCTTCAAGATCGGTTTTTCTTTGGCGAGTTCTTCGAGATCAACTTCCTATTGCTTCTTCTTTGATAACGAGAGGTTATCAACTTCTATCTTATTGTTATTTTTGTCGTTTCTCAATAGAGGATTCATCATATTTCTTCCTGATTTGTCCTTTTGTCATGCAGCTTTGGTCGGCTTGCTCCTCTTTATTTCGCAATCCAGTCTTTCTGGAGGGTACTGTGGGGGATCATTGGAATTGAACTCAACTTTATTCATTTAGCCCATTGCTTTAAGCTTTTTGGAAGATTAGTTTGGTCTCTGTTTTTTGGATTATATGGCATCTTCAGAATTTGGCTATTTTTGAAGATAAAAAGCAATCTATATCTTCGGCATTTGTTCTCTTATGGCGTTTTATTAGAGAGGCTAAGTCTTTGGTCTTAGGCTTTATGTTTAACTCGATGACTAAGCTTTTGATTTTACGACAGCTTCGAGTCAAAGGTAGGCCTCGAAAGGCACCCATCATTGTTAAAGTTATATAGAGACCTCCTTCTTTGTATTGGATCAAAGTCAACACCAATAGTTCTGCTTATGGCATACCAGGTCCTTCTGAGTATTCAGATGTGTTTCAGATTCATAAAAAGGTTTATTCCTGGATGTTTCTCTATTCCTTTAAGAGTTGAATATGCCTTTGAGGTAGAATTAGCGGCGACAACTCATGCGATTAAATTTGCATAGAAATATGGTTAGAAGTGTCTTTAGTTAGAGAATAATTCGGTTTATGAGGTTTCTCTTATACTGGTATGTTCTCTTAAAGTTCGTTTCTATTGGAGTCCAACTTGGTATAAGACCTTGGGATACATCGCTAATATGGATTTTATGGTCACTCATATCTATCACGAGAGTAATCGTGTCACTGATTCGTTGGTTTCTCGTGCTTCTTCCTTTATTTGTCCTATCCAGTGGTGGTCTACTTTATCTTTTAATTTTTTTTTGGTTTACGATGATTGTATTGCGAAGCGTAGTTATCCATTTCTGTGATTTTATTTCTCTTTTGATTAATATGTCTCCAGAGGTCAGGATTATGTCTCTCTCTGATTAGGTATCTTTTCTCTTTCTCTCTCTTTTAATATATTTTCTTTTGTTCTGTCGAGGTTCATAAAAAAAATAATACATACAATAACAATATCAAATGGAGAAAAATAGGTATACAACCATGTAATTTACCCAAAATAACATAGAACTCAAAGAATTTCTAACTAACTACAAGTTGGCATGTTTGGACAAAGTTATTTGCGATCCCAAATTCATTCACAACTGTGATTTTGTAGCCAACCATCACAATTATTCTAATCATGTGATCCAAATTTGTGAGGTGATAAAAAAAAAATGGTAATTAGTTGCAATGTGTATTTATTAGATCCCCCAAAAAACATTAATAGGCCAAGTGATACATAATATTTTCAAATTGAGAAAAAACACACACATAATATGTATAAATAATATCACCACGTGCTAATAAAAATTTGATGACGTTGACATTTCTAAATATTTTTCTTCAAATTAGTATAATAATTCATATCTAATGCTTTTAACTCAAAAGTGTAGAGTTTTTAGGATTATCCTTCATGTTGAAATTTTATTTTTGCCACATTATAGAGTGATTAACTGAGTAAATTAAAATATCACAATTGACATGATATGAGATGCAATGCAAGATAAATATATGACAAACTTTCATCATAGTAAATAAAATATGAGACGAGAATTAAATTTTTAATAATATATGAATGGGTATTATTCATACTTCTTATGAAATACTAAAAAAATCTAGTATTAAAATATGAGTACACTAAAAATTCGTATATTTAATTTTATATGTACGAAAAAAAAATCAAACATTTAATTTCTGGACACGAAAATATTATATATACACTAAAATATTTGATAACATGAGTTTATTATTATAATAAAACATTTAATTTCTAGATAAAGAAAATTACTAAAAAATATTAAAGGTTACTTACCTCGTTTACTTTGCCTATTTAACCAAAATAATGAACAAAACATCTCAAACACCTATTATTGTACAAGCCATATATAAGTATTACAAAAATAAAATCACAGCCATATATAAGTATTATAAAAATAAATCCATACTCTAATTACACTAAAAATATTGATTGTTTATTGCCCATGCATCTTCTATAATTAATTTTATAGTTATTTCTAATAATATCAATTCTAACCTATCTCAAAATAATCGCCAAACTTAGGGGACATGTTCTATAAGTGATGAGATCTTAAAAATACTAAGAACATGGTTATTGTAATATTCCCTAGCATAACTATACTATTATATATGACCAAACTAGAAAGTGTTAATCTTTCATAACTGTATCTTTAGTTTTTATTTTTGTTTTAAAAGAAATAGGCAAATTTGAACTTTAGAAAACTTTAAGCAAAAGCAACTGCGTGACATTATTCTAGAAAGTGTATTTATAAAATGTACAACCAAAGAAGATTTTTATTTGTTTATTTGGTCACTGACAGTAATAATTACATCATATCCATACTATTGTAATATACAACCATAACTCATGAGTCAAGCTCGTCCACATTTATATGATCATGAAAATAAAAGCATGCCAGTCAGCCAACTACACAACATCAAAATATTTACCTCCTCATCTATATCACAAGAATAAAAATAAGCTAAAGCTTAGTAAATAAAAACTATGTATGCTTATGTATGATAAAAATCTTATAATTTTCCCAATGTACCATTTTCTTTATTAAACATTTCAGTTTATGCATTTATTTTGCAAATATTCTTAATTAGCCCGTTACTATATTACTAGTTTCATAAGTCGATAGGTCATGATAACATTAAGTAGAAATTCTGACCAAGATTAAAAATAAGGTGCGATAGTTGTTTGAATTTTTTTTCCCTCATCAATAGGGCATCCCACACCGCACTAACATAGTCTCGTATCAATAAGACATTATAAGTTCCGCAAATCTCGTATTGATGGGAGAGTCTGTATTAACAAACTTATCTATCTAACTCCGAAAAGTTAGTAAATGCACTTCAAAATATGTCTTAAAAAATTTGTGCAATAGTACTTACTTTCAAGTAATTGAAATAAAATTTTTCATTTCCATGTATTATAAGTCATGCACAGGCCATTTCATAACTTTCAAGAACAAATAAGTTTCACATAGGACATAGATACTAACATCTTACATACAGTTCTTATGATACAGTTGAAAGTATTTATTCACCTCGTTTCTTGACTAGACGTTGATAGTAGAAAGAGTCAATATCCTCTAAAGCTTGGTATGCTAATCTCCTACTATGACATACTTTTATTCAAAAGTATATAAATCGTTTGAGATACTTAGTAACAAATAACTAGCATTAAAAATTGGTCAAATTAAGTAAAATATAAATGCTAATTCTTTATCACTAAATTGATCTAAAATGGTACATATCCTTATAAAAACTAGTCCATATATCCTTAAATAGTGTTATTTAGTTTTAGAAAAATTTGGATAGCATCTCCTATATTTTAAAGATATTTCCACATTATTTAAATCATGGTTTTAAACTTACAATAATAATTGACAAACCAATTTTTCATATATATATATCAAGGAGAATCATTTACAATAACATAAGTATATTTGAATTCTTTTTGGTTCAGGAAAAAGTTTAAGATAATTTTTGCACTTATCTATTATCTTAACCAGCAAATATATAAGTGTAACACATAATAGGACCAATAAAATATATACTCCAAGTTTAGAAAATCAAATTATAAATATAGGAAACTTAATCTACTACCTTGAAAATACTTTTTTTTTTTAAAAAAAAGTAGGGCTTAAATAATGATATCTAGTTATTACAAATTAAAGGAAGATACCGACTATTACTCAATCCCCAACCGATATTCTACCCTATTAGGAATAATATACTACCTTGAAAACACTTGAATCAACAAGCAGCAAACTTCGGGTTTTAAGTGCAACTTTATTCACTACATAAATTACATATTTTCAGAAATATAATAGGCTTCCTAGGACTTTTATAACTCAATTAAGGGTTGTGGTTTAGGAGCTGTAATAAAAAGAATCAACTACAAACTCAAAATCTTATATAAAACTCACTTTGACTAGTTTAGGCTTTTGCTAAAGTATTGCATTATATCTCTACCTAATAAATTTTCAAGGCTTAAAAATAGATTTTAAGACTCAAAAAGACTTGAGAAAAGCCTTATTTAAGTTGTAGTAAGTGGAGAGTTTCAACTAGAGAACAACACTAAAGAAGAAGAACTAGTCGACTTATTTTGACTTGTTTGGATCTATCTTACTTCTTATAGCTCCAACTTGAGGTCTATCACTTGAAAACTATTGGATATAGCTAGGAGGAGTTAAGAGAAGTTTAACAACTTACTGGAGAGGTTTAAGTCGTGGTAGGAGAGAAAGGAGAAGTAAATGACCAGATCTAGTCTTGAAATAACATTTAATGACTAAGGAATGAAATAAGTTAAATTTTTAGGGGTATTTTTACACCAAAAATTTATATATGTCCAGTTCTAGAACTCCCTTGAACATTTCACTATATTGTTGGCTATTCCTATACACTCATGAGTAGACTAAATGGTAAATCCTAGCTTAAATGATGAAATATAGTCATACTTTGACTGAGGATCCTATGTAGTCATTTCTATTGTAACTTGGTACAACCTAGCTCTATAACTAACCATTAAATATAAAAATAAGTTTATTAATATACAATTGATAATGTAAATATAGTGTTAGCATTCAATTATAAGAATACACAAAAATAACATTAAGCGTTTAAACTAAATCTAAATTATTTGATCAAATTATCAGTGAACATGTTTTTATGCATATACATATAATATTGTATTCATAAATATATTCTTAGTTATTTTTGTACACTGAGCTTGCTTTTTGAGGATATTAAGTCTTTGCACTATTTAGGAAAACTTTAACAAACATTAGTATAATAATATATATATCTAAAAATACATAACATAATAAATCAACATATTATTGTGAAATTGGTATTAATAACATTTAAATGCCTAATATGTAATAAAACATATTTATTATTAGCTTAGTATGTATGTAAGAAACTTAGGCATCATAGTTATAGAGTCCACAAGACAAATTCTACAAGTGAAGAGGTCTTAAAAATACTAAGAATATGACTGTAGGTTCTATAGGTGGGCTTTATACAGCCGGATAAACCACTGTCATGTTTTGCTCAAAGTGTTGAAAATATCAGATTTTTTCATATTTATAATGCTCATTTCAATAAGTCATAACCCCCTGGTTATAAGTTCATTTTTTATGATCAATATACCATTGGAAAGCTTATCGAATAATATTTCATATCATACTAAATATAACATAATCAGGTCATAAAGAACTACTAAAAAATCAGTTGAAACCTCTGATGTATTTTTCTAATCA
>JXTB01000006.1:742375-777629 GCA_002914805.1 Parasponia andersonii
TTTCCAAACTTTCAAAAAAAAAATCTTGTAAGTAGTTTACCTTATTTACTTTTTGAGAAAGACAAGATTTATGATGTATGTTAATTTTAAAAACAAGTAAACAGCTATTTTAAATCCAAAAATACTATTTCTATTTCTAGACCCTCGCAACTACTTCACATGGATTTATTTAGATCATCAAGAGTAGTTAATCTCGGTAGAAAATACTATATTTTTGTGATAGTTTATGATTTTTCAAGATTAATTTGGATTCTATTTATTGCTCATAAAAATGACGTTTTAAATGCTCTCACATTTTTTTGTAAAAAGGTGCAAAATAAAAAATGATATACCATCACCCCCGTTAGAAGTAATCATGATGGTGAGATTGAAAATGATGAAATGAAAGCTTTTTACTACAAAAATGGTTTTAACCTTCATTTTCAACACTTTGAACTCCACAACAAAATGGAATATTTGAAAGAAAGAATGGAATCCTATAAAAAATGGTGCGAAGTATGCTAAACGAAAATAATTTACCAAAATTTTTTTTGGCCAAAATGGTGAGTGCCGCTTATCATATTGTGAAAGAGTCATGATAGGGCCAATTCTGAACAAGACATCTTATGAGCTTTGGAAAGATAGAAAACCTAACATTAGCTATTTTAAAGTTTTTGGTTACAAATGCTTTATTTTAAATATTAAATATAACTTGGAAAAATTTGATTCAAAATCCAATGTTGGTATTTTTCTTAGATATTCTACTACTAATAAAGTATATAGAGTTTTCAATAAAAGAATGTTAGTAGTGGAAGAATCTATGTGTGTTGTTTTTGATGAGTCTAACACTCTCTATGAGGAGAGAAATATATATGATAATGATGTTAAAGGTATCGAATAAAGCTTAAATAAGCTAAGTGTCAATGAGATAACAAATGAAGAGAAGGACATCCAACTACAACAAGATCTTAAGGAAGAAAATGAAATCGACAATGATAACACTTTTTCTCTGTCTCAATATTTAAAATTTAATTATACTTATCCTAAAGATCAAATTCTAGATGGCCCCTTATAAGAAGTCAAGACTAGAGCATCACTTAAAAATATTTATAATAATATGACTTTATATCTCAAATTGAACTAAAAAGCTTTAAAGAAGCTGAAAAAGAAGAATCATATATTTTAGCTAGGCAAGAAGAATTAAATCAATTTGAAAGAAGTGACGTGTGAGAATTAGTTCCAAGATCTAACAGCCAATCAGTTATTAGAACTAAATAGGTCTTTGAAAATAAAGTAGATGAGTACGGAGTGATTGTGAGAAACAAAGCTAGACTAGTAGTTCAATATTTTAATTAAGAAAAAAGTATCGATTATGAAGAAATCTTACACTCATAGCAAGATTTGAATTCATAAGGATGCTCTTAGTATTTGAATGCCATAAGGATTTTATCCTATATCAAACGGATGTTAAAAGTATTTAGAAGAAGTATATGTATCCTAGCTCCCCAATTTTCAAAATTATAAGTATCTAGATCATGTTTTTAAATTGAAAAAAGCTCTTTGTAGTTTAAACCAAACTTTTAGAGCTTGGTATGACAGATTGAGTAAATTTTTTATTTTATATGAATTCATTATTGAAAAAATAGATACTACTCTTTTTATAAAAGAAAAGGGGAAGATATGATTATAGTCCAAATTTATATTGACGATATTATATTTAGTGCTACTAACATTTCTTTTTGTGAAGAGTTTTCGAAGTGTATGCATAATAAATTTAAAATAAGCATGATGGAAGAGCTAAAGTTCTTCCTTAGCTTCCAAATCAACTAAAGCAAAGAAGGCATTTTCATCAACCAATCAAATATATCAAGGATATACTAAAGAAGTTTGATCTAGAGCACTCTAAGCTAATGAGAACACCAATGAGCTCCTTAATCAAACCTAATAAAGATGAAAATGGTAAAGTAGTAGATTTCACTAAACATCATAATATGATCAGCTCACTACTTTACTTAAAGACTAGTAGACCAGATATAATATTTAGTATTTATCTATATGCTAGATTTCAATCTAATCATAAGGAATCACATCTTAGTGCAGTAAAAAAAATTCTAAAATATTTACATGGTGCTATGAATCTAGGATTATGGTATCCAAAAGGCACACACTTTAACATTACTAGTTTTTTGAATGCATACTTTGGCAGTTGCCAAATCAACCATAAGAGCACAAGTGGAACTTGTCGTTTTCTTTGTTACTTGCTTGTGTCTTGGTTTAGCAAGAAATAAAATTCTGTTGTTTTTTTTATAACCGAAGTTAAATATATATCTACAGTTATTGTGCTCAAATTCTATGGATAAAACAAACACTAATAGATTTTGGAATAACTTATGATCACGTGTCTATTAAATGTGACAACACTAGTGCTATCAATTTATCCAAAAGTCCAAATTTATATTCACGTGCTAATTATATTAATATTAGACATCATTTTCTTCATTATAATATATAAAAAGGTAATATTATACTTGAATTTGTATGCACTGAAATATAACTAGCTAATATTTTTACTAAGCCTTTAAGCGAAGATCGTTTTTGTATGATTCGAAGAGAACTAGACTTGATTGACTATAATAAACTTTCTTGAGTTGTATTTGCTTACATATTGTTTGTTTTTCATACCACGATCTTTAAATTGATTATTTTTCAATATTTTAGTTGTTGGTTTAATTGTTTTTCTCTTTTTCCAAATAATTTTTTCTGAAACACTGTTGAAACATGACTTTTGGTTGTCTTGGAAATGACAAATTCAATACCATTTTCGATAAACTGAAAACAAAGTTTTAGTTTACCAAAAACTCATAGGTAGGGGAGTATGTTAGGCTTTTTCATATTTTCTCTCTCATTTTCACTCATTCTCTCCACCGAAAATATCATCCCCATCTCCCTCAAACTCTCTCCTCTCATCCCTATCCAATTTTCTCTTAAGATCACTCAAATTTCTTCCAATCAAAGTGAATTTTTTAGCCTTTTCACTCCTAATCAGTCATATTTCTGTATTTTTGGCACTCAAATCTCATCTACGTTATCTACTAAACCCTAGAATCCAAAAATTATCTTGGGTCTATATTTGTTCATCATATTTCTTGTCTATAACTCCTAGAAGAGAAAATCCAAAGTGTAAAGACAAGAAAATCCGAGCTGAGGAATCTGAAATATGCATGAAGACAAGATTTGACATTCTTCTCTTAGATTCTCCTGTTCTCATGTCTAGATACAATAAAATTTATTCAAGAAAACCATCATTTGAAGTAGAACTTTCAACTTTAGGAATCTAGCTTATGTCAAATTTTCTCAATATATAGAAAATATAGGATGGATTAAATTTTGCTCTATTAGAAAAATAGGATATCCTAGATTGGTTAGGAGATTCTATGCTTGTGCTAAAATTTCTAAAGGTCAACATGTTATCTATGGTACTCTTAATAGAATTGATTTTGAGGTAACTGAACAACTCCTAGTTGATCTTTTCCATTTACCCTTGGGTTGTTATAGGTTATCCATTACAAACTCTTGGCTCATGTTTGATAATTTTGATCCACAAGAAGCCTTAGTTAAAGCGTGCTCATCTAAGAATTTTTAACCTAAGCCTCGCATTATTGATCTTACCTTAGAAGTTAGGATTCTATTCGAGGTTGTGTCTCAAAACATGATTCCTAGAGGTGCCTAAAGGGATGCACCCACTTTCTGTGATCTTGGTTTCATTGATTCTATCCTTGTTAGAAGAAGATTGGGTCTGCCATATTTCATCATTCATAAATTGCTTGATGCCATGGAAAACATGAGATGCTTTTTTCCTTATGGTTTTCTCCTTACACATATTTTCCAACATTTCAATATCCCGTCCTTTGAAGAAGCCGAGTATAAACCATGAACAATTTATGTTAAAATCAACAACAAGACTTTTAGTCTTATAGGCTTCAATTTTATTAACAACAAATAGATTGCCAAACCTAAACAAGGACACGATCAAGGTCCAGGAGAGAGACAAGGAGTTGAAGGTGATCATATTGGTACAACTACTCAAGGAACAACTAAGGGTGCTCCTGAGTACCCACACTAAAGAGGTACCTGCACTAGCTTTTGATTTTCATGAAGCTTTCAAGAGCTTTACAGAGAGAATCAACACCATCTAACTTAATGTCCAACAACTTCATGACACTAAACACGAGCATTTTCAGATTCTTGAAGTTAATGTCAACTCTATTCGTTAGTACCAAGAGTACCAGTTCTGAATCTTTTAAGACGAACAAGACGAGATGATGAAGATAATGCAATCCTATTTTGACCAGTGCCTACCCTCATATACCTTTCTTATGTTTTGTGATTTTTTATTTTTTATTTTTTGGTTTTCCTTTTGTTTGGCTTACCTTGAATATCTATTTCTTATGACCGTTTAAATTTGGATAATCTATCATGTTTGGATTGGGTACTTTTTTAAATTGTTATGGTTGCTTATTCATGTTTTTAAATATATTAGTTGATATCAATCTTATCTTTCATGTTTATACCATGCTTTTTTTATGATATCAAAATGGGGGAGAAAATAATGCTTTCGATATAATTATTAGTAAAAAATGTTTATCGATAATTGGCATCTTTTTAAAATATGTACCTTTACAAATTTAAAAAAAAAGGAGCTTAATTATTTCATATTAAGCATATTTTAAAAGAGAGCATTTAAGCGGTTGGTAAGGACACTTATCTCTATTTTTTTAAATTTTTTTTAAATCTCTTACTCTATTTTTATCCTTTAATTCAAATATTTGTTATCATGAAAAAGAAGGAGATTATTGACTCATGTTTTGTATCATTAATCTTATATTCATGTATTGAAGTTAACAAATATATGATTAAGAACTAATAATTTATTTGAATATATAATAATTCAAATTGTAAGGATCACAAGACATTTAAGATGAATTGTGAAAAAGAGCTTGAAGACAAAGAAGAATAATACAATAGTTAGACTAGCAAAAGTTAAAAATTTAATTCTTGTATTTAAATACATGTTTACATATAATATGATCTTAATGGCTTAAATTTTTTTAAAAAATAGAAATTTTCAAACCAACAAAGTCAAATTGATTTATCTTCAATTAAAGTTTGAAAATTTATATTACACTATTTTAAATTAATTTATGAATTTTAATAGTATCCATATTTCATAAAAATCAATTTAAGAAATCACAATTTTGAAAAGAATCTAAAGAAGCTTGAAATAAAATTGAAATTCGCTCTCTAGTATTTTCAGTCTACCGATTCTGTATTGAATTTAATAGCTTTTTAAATTTGACTATTAGAACCGTACTACCAGTAACTACTTCGCGAGAGTCTACTGAAAATGCATTTTTGATTGACTAAAAATGACAAAATATTTGTCAAACGGTCTAAAACGATTAGTTTTCATCCAAGTTTATAAAATATAAGCATTTTTAAGACTTGAAAAAACTTTTAAACATTCTTGCATTACACATATCATATCTTCATGTTGTTATAATCAATTTTTGTGATTTAAACTTTCAAATCCATTTTTTCACAAAAATCATTTGAGTAAAACTAGATCATATCTTGTATTTACATCTATTTTCTCTAAGTTTACTTTTTATCAAATACTTTCTTTAGAGAAAATTTAGTTGACTGTTTCAACAAAAATCAAATTGTAATTATGAGGTGAGGTTGACACCGGATTCATAAACTATCTGGTTTAGGTAAGATTAGTACCAGAATCTAAATAATTCGTAGTTAGGCATAACAGAGCTAGATTCAAAACTATTATCAGGGCGTGGGTATGCCTGGAAAGAAATCACTTATTTTGTACAAAAGTAAGTCAAGCTCATATTCTTGATCTGATAGTGAAAAGCTCGAAGCGTGTTGCTGAGAGCTGGGAACATAAACAAACTGACGTGTTTGTTAAACCTCGTAAAAATAGTATTTGCACTCCTCTATCCTTATATTTTTAATTTATTTACTTTGTGTTTGTGCATATTATGTAGTTGTTTTTACTTGATATAGTCATTACTTGTATAATTTACTTACTTATCTTATAAAGTATGTAAAAGTTTTTAAAATCTAATTCACCTCTCTTTTGGGTTAGCTAATCTTAGGATTACAAAGACGTAAATATGTTATACGAAAAAGCAATTTGGGTGTTTACTCATTTAAATTATCATTCACGAAAATTCACTTTTTGAAATTGCATATCAATGACGGCATAAAATGACTTCACATGAAAGAGAATTTGTTATTTTTTGAGTGTTTCAGCAATTATGACATCTTGGTTTTCTCAAAGAATATCACAACATTTTGAGAAAGCTCCGATAATATTTATAATATCAACAACCAAGCTAAAAAATTATGTAATCCGAATATGTTTCTTTGCCATAGCTACAAGAGCAAGTTGAAGATGAAAAACAAAACATTAAATATTCAAAATAAGTGTTTTGAAACCATTAAACTCGTCTTATATGTTACTTGCCCTATAATACCTTTATCCCTTAATCTAAATCTAGAAAATAATAAATAAATAGTGCCCTTTAGTGATAAAGTTGTAGTACAAGTAACATGTTTAATTCTTATAAAATGCTTAATTATATTTCCATTCTTATTCATATAACATAATACTACAATCATATGCTCACTTGTTGAAACATCATAAAATTCATCAACTAGAATAGTGAATGATGCATCACCAATATATTTAATTATAACATTAATATATTCTGCTACAATAGAATATATAATATCTTTTTTGAATATCGAGTGATGTCAATTTGAAATTATATGGAATATTTTTCAATGTAACAGCTTGATATCTTCATTCTAATTTGCTAAAAAGTGCAAAAACTTATGAAAATTCTTAGTTGCTTGAATTTTCAAATTCATCATCACCATGAAAACCAAGTCCTTGTCGTAAAAGAAAATGTTCATAATCAATTGGTATTATCAAGTAACTCTAATACTCACTATGAATTTGACCTGATTGTTTTGATAAAATTATTGTAGTATGTTTTTTTTTGGTTGATCAAGGCTTTACACTTTTTCTACACTAAGTTATATTCATTATTAGGGCCTCTAACATGAATTTGAAGCATTTTACTCTTATCCAAATTTGAAAAACCTTCACCAACGAAAGAATCATACCTAATTACTCTCCAAAATTTGGCTTAAAAAGATAACAACAAAGATAAAATGTGACATCCTTTGCTATACTTATACTAACCAATTAGAATACCTTTCAAACTATATAGAGTGGAATTTTCTTGATTATTTTTTAAATATTGTCAATGGAAAGTTATGGTTCCAAAGCTGACAATAACTTTTTTTTTGCATATACACTAGTCGAACTTGATCTCTAACGTTATGATTGTATTCTGATATTGGAATGTTTAACCTAAGATCTATCGAAAATTGCAAGATTGATATCCACATTATTTAATTTTAAACTATCTCTATCTTTCTTTGAAGGAATTAGTGATTCTAACTTTCTCTTTCCATAGCCGTTGAATTAGAAGGAAAAAAAAACAAACTTGTTATGTATCCCAAAAAATATAGGATAACAATGTTATGAAATTTTAATCAACTTTTATATATTCAAAAATATTGAGTCATCAACAACTCAACATTGACAACTCTTAGATTCAAAAAAAAAAAGTTTATTATAATTTAAAGGTCGTCGTCATTTTGTTCAATTAAAAGAAAAAATTGAAGTATATTTCAGGAAATATTATAAAGATACAAAAACTTTCAAATCCTTAATTTTAAATTTTTAATTGAACTTGTTCCAAAAATACGTAAATCGTTATGTATTTTGTTCTTGTTTAATTAGCATTATAGTTTAGTCTACAAACTTACTTGGAAAATTTTCTTGCCCTAAATATTGAAGCCTTAAATAATTTTGTGAAGGAAAAAAAAAATAATAGGGATAGAGGGTTTAGACTTGAAGGTTTTTAGTTGTGAAGAAGAAAGAAAGAGAGAGTTGAAGAGTTTTACTTTCCTTAGAGAAGATGATAAATGATAGTTATTTATGATTCTGTTTCATTGCTAGTTTTTTTCTTGTTCCACAATCTAAAGTTATTATTAAATTGGGGCTACATTTAAGACTTAAGTTATGGGTGATTTGAAATTTAATTTATTAAAAAGATTTAAGTGTAAACATTTTTTTCTTTTTATTTTTTTTCTTGCGTTATATTGCACCAGGCACCGCCATACCATTATTATTAAATGGAATGTGTTTGGGCTAATGAGCATCTTGGGCTTTACTATTCAGCAACATCAGATGTGTAATGGGCTATCAGAATCTTAAGTGGGGGCTTTTTACCTAAATAACGTTTTCTTCTTCTTTGCTTTCGGGTTTTATGACTATTTTTTTGAGGAAATTAGGCTGAGTACGAATTTTTCGGACAACTTTTTAATAATACGATCAATATTTTTCTAAAATTAGTTTTATACGGTCTTCAAAAAATCGACTACATTGTCAAGGCATGGAGCACTATTGCAGACTACAACCTTTTTTCCTTTTTAAATTCAAAACAATGTGAAATGGGTGTGATGCTGAAAAGTGAAGCACACATCAAATCTTGCTGACGCAACAAGTTTTTTTTATATATTTTTTAATTTCATTGATTTTTTTTTTATTTTTTTTAAATTTATTTTGCCTTTTCTTTTTCTCTTCGTTTCTTTTTTATTCAACATTTTTCTATTAGTTTGCATTAATTTCTTTTATTTTTTTCTTAACAGTAAAATCTTTTGATTTTTTTTTTCAAAAAATAAAAAGTACGAAAAAAGTTCTATTAGTAACAACAAAAATGGGTTTCACGAATTGGAAGACGTGATAAAAAATTTTTACTGCAAAATTTATTATTGGTACCATAAATATCATTGTATGTATTATAGATATCTTACAAAAATACTTATGATATTCAGGTAATTATACCATAAGTATTCTACCATGATAACTATATTTTTGAGTAAGTTAAAAAAAACAAAATGAGTATCCTGCTTTATTACTTTTGTATCCTAGATATGCAAATAAAAGTTGGGAGTTGTAAATTTTACTATAGGTATGTTGCAAAGGATGTTGAGATTTTTTTATTTCAAAATTTACTACAGATACTATGAATATCATTTTACATCTTATATGTATCTTACAATGATATCTATAGTATCACGGTAAATTAGAAAAAAACAAAAAGAGTAAAAAAAAATTACCATAATTATCCTATCATATTTATTTTGTACATAAATTAAAAAAAATAAAAATTACAATATTATCTCTATAAATTAGTAAAAAAAAATACTACTATGGTAATCTTATTATGTTATCTATGAAGAATTCAGATATGAGAATTGGAGTTGAGATTTGTGAATTTTACCCTAGGTATCTTCTACATTACCTATGGTACTAGGGGAATTTAAGGGGTTGAGAGAAATATTACCATGGGGTATTTTATTTTTTTTTGTATGTTATGGTAAAAATAAGAATAGGAGTTAAAGATATTGCCTTTGGTATCATAACAGGATACTAAATTAGAAGGGATTTTTTTTGGGCATACCTTTTTGAGAAAAAGAAAAAAAGAAAGACGAAATTACCAAAGTAATTTACAAAGATTCTTATGATATCTTGGAAATTGGACGGCATTTTTTTTTAAAATTTTTTTATTGCTGAAAAAATAGAAAAAATATGCGTAGATAAATAAATGGAAAAATAAAAACAGATTTTGAAAATAGAAAAATAAACTAGGAGCCACAAAATCAGATTTTGGGCAACGAAAATTTGAAAATATAAATAGGATAAATAAATCAATAAATAAAAACGTATGTAGACACTTACTAAAACAAGCCTGCGTACTTTTGTAGAAAACCAATATTTAGGCTTGAGCCCCCTTCGCCCCTACCTTGCTTCATGGCTGTTTGTAGTCGTGTGGTGAGTAGTAGACTTAAGAGATGCCTTGTTTGACGAGAGAGCGAGTAGCAAGCCATATATGATAAGTGAGACTAAGAAATGAGAAATTGATGAAAGAGAAAACAAGAGAGAGAAACAATAATAGAGAGTGATGAAAAGGAAATGAGATAATGTTGTTTTATATCTCATATTTCGAAATTTTATTTAATTTATATTTTCTATTTTAGTTATTATTAAATATTGATTATTAAATTTAAAATTTATTATAAATTTATACTTTTGTATTAATTTAGAGGAATAAATTTATCAAGATAATTTAATAAATTTATTATTAGTTTTTATGTAGTTTATTTTTAATTTTTTAAGTGTTATAAATTAATGCTAGAATAAAAATTTGAAACAAATTTTAAATATTAATATTGATAATAACTAAAATTGAATATATAATTAAATAAAATATCAAAATACAAAGTATAAAAATGATTTTATTCTTATAGAAATTGATGAGAGATATATCAATTATTATGATTTTGATAAGAGAGAAATAAAGAAGAATTTGAGAGAAATCAATGATTATGTACGTATAAAATAATACTTAGTTATACATATAATTATGATAAAGAGACTATTATTCTAATAATTATATGGTTCGGGCTTATTATTATATAATATAACTATGTAACATTAATTAATCTTTAGCATTATTATTTTTATTTTTAAGATTGGCTCAAACGACACAAATTAGTAATTACCGTCATGAATCAAGGGGTGGGCTAGCCAGAAGTGGCATATATATATATATATATATATATATATATATATATATATATATCTCCGTCTTTCTCACTCAAAAATCATAGCAGAGAAAGGGTGAGCTTTTTCTCGTGTTGCGCTCGGTCAGTCTACCAGAAAAACTCGAAACTCTTCTTCCATTGCCATTTCTTTTGGTTTCCCTTGCTTTCCTTTGGTTTGTGCCCTAATCTCGTCCCTAAGACAATGGGCAAAGCTGTGGTATCCGACGATGAAGGTCGGTCACTCTCTCTCCCCCGAAAACTTCCCTCTCAATTCTCTCTCGTTTTCTTTCTAAGGACTTAGCTCTAGCCCTAATTTTCTTTTCTCTGATGGAATCATTGCGTTCTTTGGTGATGGTTTTCTTCAATTTTGTGCAGATGAGGTCGAGCTCGACGAGGAAGAGAGGGAAGGACACGTTGATGCCGATGGAGGCGATGGCCGAGACGTTGGCGATGATGAAGACGACGAGGAAGAAGGTACGGCCTCATATCGCGTCTGCGCTTCTTGTTATTTTTCTTGTTTGCGTAAAGTTCTGGGGTTTGATTCCTCTATTGGGTGGTTAGGGTTTTCGGTGGTCCAATTACGTGCCTGTATGAAACCTCAAACCCTTATACGTCAGGGGCCTAGTTTGGGGTTAGGCTTGTGTTGGGTCTGTTTGGATGAGAACATGCAGTGGGAGAGTTAGGTTTTTGGTTTACTGTATAATATGGCATGAAATGAAAGGGTGTGAAGGGAAGAAAACCCTTATTCAAATTGCTTTTTTTTTTTTCCCGAAAGAATTAGCTTATTGTTGAATGGGGTGTTCGTTAATTCATGGGTCAGATTGCCATTTGGTCTCTGAGAGACGACTGGAAGTGGAAGAAAGACATAGGGGGTTGGTTTTAAATTTTAGGATTTCGATTAATTGGGCTTTACTTGAGAACCCAATTATCTTTTGTGGAGGCTAACCGATTCTGATATATCCTGGAATTTTGAGAACAAGTTTGATACACATATGAATTATATATTTTGGATAATGCATTGATGGGAGAGAAATTGGTTTTTGGTAAGTTGATGCTGATTTAAATTTGGGGAACATGAGACTTCTGTAGACTGCTAGGAGAAATAAATGTTCTTTTCAGTTGAACTTTCTTTTCGAGTATGATTCAGCTAAAGAAATGGGCTTATTGGATTTCATCTTTCTTTCCTTCTCCATCTAATTGTGCACAGTTGTTTTTTTTTTTTTTTTTTTCAATAGTTTTGATTTTGTAGCCAAGTCTTATCGAGAAACTTACTCATGGTTCTGATTTTGAAATCTTATAGGGTTGATGATAGTTTTTTTTTTCGGGTACATTTATGTTTTGCATAAAATCATGTTTATCATCTGAATTTGAATTCTATGAAATTGGGAATCTGCTTGAGATGGTATATGATTTCCAATAGAAAGTCACTTAAGCTAATTTTATCTTTTTTCCTGTTTTACTTTTAAGGTCAATTTTTGCCTTAGTAGATGCATTTTGCGATGTCTTTTGTGGAGGGCAGGTGGACTGTTAACCATTTATTCTGTCACATGTAATCGTGCTCTTAAGAGGTGTTCTAGATTTAATATTGTGTTTACCGTGTGATTGATTTTTTTTTTCTTTTTCTTTTCTCTATTCTCTTCTGCAGAAGAAGGACAGGATGAATATGAGAAGGATGGTTTTATAGTGGATGATGTTGATGAAGAGGAACCAGATGAAGAGGAAGAGAGGGCTGACAGTGATGAGGAGAGGCAGAAGAAGAAGAAAAGAAAGAAGAAGTGAGTGTTTGGTTCTTTGTGCTGTTATTTTTCTATTAGTTCTGTGGAGTTTTTGCTGGAAATTTTACGAAGGTAAAAAATTGTAAATCTGAAATTTTTGTGCTTTTTATAAACATGGACCAATGGAATTTATTCCATTTTATTGTCCTTCTGTTATATGTCTGTGTTAAGCTATCAAATGAGGGTTGTTTCCTGACAGTTTTCTTATTGCAATTTTTATAGAGAGGAGTATACACTTGATGAAGATGATTATGAGCTCCTTGAATACAATAATGTCATTCCTCGCAGGAAGGTTGTGCAAATTTAGTTTTTCTCATTGTTTCTTTGGTTAGAGATTCACTTCCCAATTGTTTTATGATGAAATTTTGTTCATTTGGGACTTTCTTTCTAATCTTATCAGGATAAAAAGTTTAAGCGGCTGAAAAAAGCTCAGAGGCATAATGCGGAGGAGTCTTCTGGTTTTTCTGATGAGGAGGAGTTTGATGGAAGTGGTAAAGGTGGACATACTGCAGAGGAGAAGCTTAAGCGCAGTTTATTTGGTGACGATGAAGGTACATTTTGATTTGTTTTCTAAATAATCTGTATAGATGTTCAATATATTTCCAATTGACTGCTATAGGAGCTCTGCTTGAGGACATTGCTGAAGAGGAGGAACCTGTAGAAGAGGAAGATGACGGGGAAATTGGTGAAGAGGATGAAATGGCAGACTTTATCGTAGATGAAGAATTTGATGAAATGGGAGTTCCTGTTAGGTATATCCTGTCTGTATCAGTTCATTTGTTTTGTGTTATTGTCTATCTTGGAATTCCCTGGTCTTTTTGGAAAGACATCTCATTTAATGCATACATAACTCCTTCTCCAGACAGAGGAAGGTGAAGAGAAAGAAGTCTAGGCAGGCTCCAGGTGTTTCTTCCTCTGCTTTGATGGAGGCTCATGAAATATTTGGTGATGTTGATGAGTTGTTACAGATTAGAAAACAAGGATTGGATTCAAGTGAATGGAGGGAAAGGAGACTTGAAGATGAATTTGAACCGGTGGTTCTATCTGAGAAATATATGACAGAGAAGGACGACCAGATTAGGGAACTTGATGTTCCAGAAAGAATGCAGGTTTTGAATAGTCTTTGGAAATATTCTATTCATTCTGTTCATGTTTCATATATCTATTTGTATGAGAGTGATCTTCAATATCCCCCCTCTCTCTCTCTCTCTTTTCTAGCTATCTGAAGAAAGTACTGGTTCTCCTCCTTTGGATGAAATTAGTATTGAGGATGAGAGTAACTGGATATATAATCAACTTGCATCCGGTATGATACCTCTGTTTGGCGAGAGACGTTTGGGAAATTCTAAAGAAGGGCAGGATTTGTCTGTAAACAGGGATGACATCATCAGACTTTTGGATCTTCATCATGTGCAGAAGTTAGAAGTCAGTGTCCTATCTACATTGACATACCTATTATTTGATCTGATAGATGTTTATAACTTTGTTTTTCTGTTAACAGATACCTTTTATTGCTATGTACCGGAAAGAGGAGTGTCTAAGCTTGTTGAAGGACTCTGAAGACAAAAATCAGGATAACTCTGAGAGAATACCTACTCTTAAATGGCACAAGGTGAATGTGTTCATGGATAAAACAACTGTTAGATCTTGTGTTATGACAGTTCGTTGTTATGGTGAACAGTAGAACTTAATGAGTAACTGCTTTTGAGCTTCTTTACAGTTACTCTGGGCAATTCAGGATTTGGACAGAAAGTGGTTGCTACTTCAGAAACGAAAGAGTGCTCTCCAGTTATACTACAATAAGAGATTTGAGGAAGAATCCCGACGCATATATGATGAGCGAAAACTTGCGTTTAATCAGCCAATTTTTGAATCAATCATGAAGTCACTTAAAGCTGCTGAATCAGAACGAGAAGTTGATGATGTTGACTCCAAGTTTAACTTGCATTTCCCACCAGGTGAGGTTGGTGTTGACGAAGGACAATATAAGCGGCCCAAGAGGAAATCACTTTATAGTATCTGCAGTAAGGCTGGCTTGTATGATGTTGCCAGCAAGTTTGGGTACAGCTCTGAGCAATTTGGATTGCAGTTGTCTTTGGAAAAAATGGTACGCATGCTTCTCTTGAAGTTATTATTCTATTCTACTGAACTTAGATAAATTTTTAATTTTTTTTATTATTAATTTTTTATTTGGAGAAGATGGTACGTTTGCTTCTTTTGAAGTTATTATTTTATTCTGCTGAACTTAGATAAATTTTTAATGTTTTTATTATTAATTTTTTATTTTGGCTTTATTTCATTGTAGAGGATGGATGAACTGGAGGATGCTAAGGAAACACCAGAAGAGATGGCTTCTACATATACATGTGCAATGTTTGAGTCACCTCAAGCTGTTCTCAAAGGAGCTAGGCATATGGTATGCATTGGTCAACTTTGTTTTCTCTAGTATGAAGGTTTTCCTTTTGAAGTTTGCTGATATTATTAGAGTTCAGTTTTTCTGACTGTTTATTGTCCTTTTTTCCAGGCAGCTGTTGAGATAAGTTGTGAGCCATGTGTCAGGAAATATGTTAGGAGCAACTACTTGGATAATGTTGTGATATCAACTTGCCCAACACCTGATGGAAATGTTGCTATAGATTCCTTTCATCTGTTTTCCCGGGTGAAGTGGTTGCGTGAAAAGCCATTAACTAGATTTGAGGATGCACAGTGGCTCCTTATCCAGAAAGCAGAAGAGGAAAAACTTCTTCAAGTTACTATCAAGCTACCGGAAGAAAAGCTAAATAAGTTAATAAATGACTTCAATGAGTACTATCTTAGTGATAGTGTTAGTAAATCTGCTCAGCTATGGAATGAGCAGCGAAAGTTAATATTGCAAGATGCTCTTTTTACTTTTCTTCTCCCTTCGATGGAGAAAGAAGCAAGAGCCTTGTTGACTAGTAGAGCCAAAAACTGGTTGCTGATGGAATATGGGAAGGTTTTGTGGAACAAAGTTTCTGTTGGACCATACCAGAGGAAGGAGAATGACATTAACTCTGATGATGAAGCTGCACCGCGGGTCCTGGCTTGCTGTTGGGGTCCAGGAAAGCCTGCAACCACTTTTGTGATGCTAGATTCATCCGGAGAGGTGCTAGATGTTCTGTATACCGGGTCCCTCACTTTGCGGTCTCAGAATGTCAATGATCAGCAACGCAAGAAAAATGATCAAGAACGGGTTTTGAAGTTCATGACAGATCACCAACCGCATGTTGTTGTCCTTGGAGCTGTTAATTTGTCTTGTACCCGCCTGAAGGAGGATATCTATGAGGTGAGCTTCTAATTGTCCTTCTAAGTAATAAAAGTTGCTTAATATTTTGTTTAAAGAGGCACGTTGTCGCTAGCTGAAGTGTAGAATGAACAAGACGATTAAAAGTGGGCAGTTCCTTTTTATGTCTTTTAAACCCGGCATCTATAACCCCCCCAAAAAAAAAAATTGATGTGCTCTTAGCTTTATTCTTTTCTAGCTTTTAATTACTCATTCTGTGATAACCATTTATGTTATACTGTATACATTCCTCTTCTTTATGTTGGGTACATGCAGTCTGAAATTAGAAATTTAGTCGTTCTGTGTTCATTTTTTATTTTGACATGTTATTCTTAACTAGCTTTCTCTTGGCTGTATTAGATTATCTTTAAGATGGTGGAAGAAAACCCTAGGGATGTTGGGCATGATATGGATGGCCTAAGCATTGTGTATGGAGATGAATCTTTGCCTCGTTTGTATGAAAATTCTCGGGTTTCATCTGATCAGCTACCCGGGCAATCAGGCAAGTATTCTGTCACCTAGATGGATCTTATCTAATTGAATATGTGTGTTCATTGATCTTCTCTTTGATTTTGTTAGGCATTGTCAAGCGGGCTGTGGCCCTCGGGCGTTTTCTTCAAAACCCATTGGCCATGGTTTCCACGCTTTGCGGACCTGGAAGGGAAATCTTATCTTGGAAACTCAATCCTTTAGAAACTTTTCTCACCCCTGATGAAAAGTATGGGATGGTTGAACAGATCATGGTAGATGTCACAAATCAGGTGGGCCTTGACATAAATTTAGCTATCGGCCACGAATGGTTATTTGCTCCATTGCAATTTGTTTCTGGGCTTGGACCTAGGAAGGCAGCATCCCTTCAAAGGTCTTTGGTAAGAGCTGGAGCAATATTTACTAGAAAGGACTTTGTGACTGCTCATGGACTAGGTAGAAAGGTGTTTGTCAATGCGGGTGGTTTCTTGCGTATTCGGTGCACGGGGTTGGCTACTAGCACTAGTCAATTCATTGATTTGTTGGATGATACGAGAATACATCCAGAGTCTTATGCTCTTGCACAAGAGTTGGCTAAAGATGTTTATGATGAAGATGGTGCAAATGATGATGATGATGCATTGGAGATGGCAATAGAGCATGTTAGAGATCGGCCCAGTGTTTTAAAAACTCTAGACGTGGAGGAATATGCTAAAAGCAAGAACCGTGAGAATAAGATAGCAACATTTTATGATATTAAGAGGGAATTAATGCATGGCTTTCAGGACTGGCGTAAGCAATATGAAGAGCCAAGTCAGGATGAAGAGTTCTATATGATTTCAGGAGAAAGTGAAGAAACCCTTGCTGAAGGGAGAATTGTGCAAGCCACGGTCCGCAGGGTTCAAGCTCAGAAGGCTTTTTGTGTTTTGGATTCTGGATTGACTGGGATCCTTATGAAAGAAGACTATTCGGACGATGGGAGGGATATTTCTGAGTTATCCGACAGGTTGCATGAAGGTGACATTCTCACTTGCAAGATTAAGTCTATCCAGAAGAATAGGTATCAGGTGTTCCTAGTTTCTAAAGAGAGTGAAATGAGAAATAACAAACAACCGAATTTTAGCAAAGATGATACTTATTACCGGGAAGATCGAAGCAGTCTGCAAAGTGAGCAAGAAAAAGCTCGCAAAGAAAAGGAATTAGCAAAGAAACATTTTAAGCCAAGAATGATTGTTCATCCTCGTTTCCAGAATATAACTGCAGATGAAGCGATGCAGGTGTGTTTTCAATAATGATGTAATGCATGTGACATGCATTAGATGGGATTGAATCAGGAATTACCTAATAAAAAATATTTGATTTTCAAAAGAATAAATTTTGGATTTCATTTTTGCTTTCTTGCTTTCTGATTTTGTCTCTGTACTCATCTTATTTTGCAATGAAATGTGCATTCTTTGTGTGCGTGCTTATACATTTAGGTTGAGAATTAGGACCTTGTGCTTTGAATTTTGCTTTTCTCTCGACTTTGATGTGCAGTGTGTGAAGAAAGTGGTTTTTCAATGAGAGTGTGTATGTGTGTGTGGATATAATCGCCAGGTACTTTGTATGTTATTGAGCATGTTCATGTGCTGAGGTTGTGAACTCTATCTGTCTGTTCTATTGACTCCAGAGGACTTTTGAAGATTCACAGGGTTATATATTTACTGTGATGATTCATAGTTTTCTTTTCTTGTTTGTTGATGAGATTTGGAATTCTTAACATTTGATAGAAGATGTGGAATTAAATGACATTATGGCTTTCGTATTATTTATTCTCTTCATTGTTTGGCAAAAGGTTTCATTTTTTTGTTAAATATTTCATTTTTATTTTTATTTTTTGTTTTTAATTGTTTGGATTTAGATCTGCTATACAACTGTTGGAAAATTAAAACTGAACTGGGAATTAAGTCATAGTATTACTACTAAAGGAAATATGATGGCAATTTGTGTGTGTTTTTTCCCCCTAATATTTAATGGCTATTGGCTGATTGAGTTGCTTTCATCTCTTCTGTTTCACAGTTTTTATCTGATAAGGATCCTGGTGAAAGTGTTATCCGTCCTAGTTCACGCGGACCTTCATTCTTAACTTTGACTCTCAAAGTTTATGATGGAGTTTATGCTCACAAAGACATTGTTGAAGGTGGAAAGGAGCACAAGGACATAACCAGCTTACTTCGTATCGGAAAGACATTGAAAATTGGCGAGGACACTTTTGAAGATCTGGATGAGGTTAGTATTCCTGTGTTTGTTCTTTCATATTTAAGTTAGAAACTAGTTAGGGCTTTTTCTCGTCTTTGATCTTGATTTACATTGGTTGTGATTTTAGTCCGTATAAAATTCTTCAGCAAAACAATAAGTGACTAGAGTTCTCATTATTTGGAAAGGAAAGATCGATCTAGTTTTATTGGGCTGAAAATTATTGAATATAATTTTTTTTGGACAAATTGTATCTTTGCCCTCCGAACTATCGCCTATGCAGACTTTTTCCCCATAAACTATTTCTCTTTGCAAAAATACCTTTGAACTATTTGATTATGGAAAAAACATTCCTTTTGTTATCTTCCGTGGTGGAATGGTGATGTATCTTCCTCCTATTTAGGGTATTGAAGAGGTTTTTGTAACAAATTTTTTGCAAATAGAAGACAACAATGTAGACAGAAGAGAACAAAATGGGTTAGTTTTAGCTTTCATGAAAGGTTGAGGGCCAGTTTTTTGGATAAGAAGACTACAATATGAGAGGAAAAATGGAGAATTTGGCACCTAATCTAAGGGTATATAGGTGAAGGTACTAAATATGATAATAAAAATTTCAACTACCTTGTTTTAGGGTGACACGTCATAATTTCATCTAAACCATGGACGAAAGGTAACAGAAGGGGAATTTTTTACATAATCGAGTGGTTCAGGGGGAATTCTTGCACAGAGAAATAGTTTAGGGGGTAAAACTTTGCATAGACGATAGTTCATGGGAGTAAAGATGTAATTTTTCCTTTTACTTTTTTTGGGGGGGTAAGTACGGCTCCTGTGAAGCGCTGCTGAGCTTTTGATTTATAGAAGATTTGAGCTTTCTCATGGTACAAACTTTTAGAGACGTAAAAGCTTTGGAATTAGTTTTTGATTCTGGATTATTCTTTGGCTTGATATACTTAGATAGTTATTACTCACTAGCTTGTTGATGGGTGCTCACGCATTGGTTCCATAATTATCTGACAGCTGACATGTGGTTGTTGATGACTTTCAAATAGGTAATGGATCGATATGTTGATCCGTTGGTGGGGCATTTGAAGACAATGCTAAGTTACCGCAAGTTCAAGAAAGGCACAAAAGCAGAAGTTGATGAACTCTTGAGAGTTGAGAAGGCAGAGTATCCTATGAGGATAGTGTATTGCTTTGGCATATCTAATGAACATCCTGGTACTTTCATTCTGACCTATATACGAAGTACAAATCCGCACCATGAGTATATTGGTCTCTATCCAAAAGGGTTCAAGTTCAGGAAAAGGATGTTTGAGGACATTGATCGGCTTGTAGCGTATTTTCAGCGGCATATTGATGATCCCCAGCATGATTCAGCACCATCAATTAGATCAGTTGCAGCTATGGTGCCAATACGAAGCCCTGCTGCCGGGGGCTCTTCAGGGACATCTGTTGGCAGTGGCTGGGGTGGTTCGACAAATGAGGGTGGCTGGAGAGGTCAGTCTTTTGACAGGGAACGCTCTTCTACTCCGGGTTCAAGAACAGGTGACGTTAAAAAGAAGTTATAATTGGATTTTCAACTTCTTTGTTTAACTACTGCTCTGAGATTCATTGTCTCCGCCTTTGACCATGATTTTGTAATGTAAAATACATTTGAGATGTTAGTCATGGGAATGCTTCTATCATCTATTTTCTGCAAACAGCAGGAGGTGCTTGCTTGTAGAGATTTAATGACTTGCCTTTTCTCAATTTTGTTTTGCAGGCCGCAATGATTTCAGAAATGGTGGGGGTCGAGGTGGACACCCAAGTGGGGTGCCTAAGCCATATGGTGGGCGTGGACGTGGCCGTGGTCGAGGCTCATATGACAGCAGCAGAGGAAATAATGCCAACAATGATAGACAGGATTCTGGTTATGATGCGCCCAAATGGGATTCGTCTACCAAAGATGGGGATGACGGTTGGGGTAGTGGAGGTGGTGGTTGGAGTGGTGGCGGCGGTGGCAGTGGTAGTGGTGGCGGCAACAGTTGGAGTAGTGGGGCTGGTGCCAGGGATGGTGATGGCTGGGGTCGTGGAGGTGGTGATGCTGGACGATGGAGCAGTGGTGGGGGAAGAGATGCTGGTGGTGCCACAGGGAACTCTGGGTGGGGTACTGACCCCAAAAAAGGTTCAACCGAGTCTGAAAGTGGGAATGGGTGGTCTGGCGGTGGGGGCGACGGCTGGTGAGGCTAGCGGAATTCCATCTTTAGCTTCTGCATCTCGATTCTAAAGAAAATCTAGACTGCATGCTTAAGGCCCCACGTAGCGCTATTACTTATTCCGAGTTATAACTCTAATTTTCCTGCTCATGGAATTGCTCGTCTTGGGGTGCTATTGCATTTCTGCCTTGTACGTATTTACATTGCATATGAGTTATCAACGAGAAAAAAAAAGGAGGGGGAAAAAACGAATTTGAAATTTCTAACTAGTTCTCGTAAGATGAGTTTATTTACTTTTTCATTTCATTTTTTTTTTTCCCCCTCTGATCGTTTGATCTTAGCAAATGTGTCATTTTCCAACTATACGTCTTTCTCCTCCACTCTCCCTCTCCTTGTCCTCCGTCCCAATCGCAAGTTTCATTGTATAGCTGAGCTGATGCACGTGCTCCCATGGCGCCAGGATTAGCGTGGTGTTCAATATTCATCAACAGCAGAAGTTCGGTTAATGCACAGTAGAAGTAAAACCAAATTGCACTTTTCAAATAACAATACGTAAAGTTCATACTCATGAGATACGACTATTCTCCGACTCTTCATTGTTTGACGTTACACATTTTTCAAATAAAAAAAAAAAAAGAGAAAGAAAGGGGAGAGAAAAAATAAAATTTTCATCCAAAAACAATAACCACCAATGCCACAATCACATTACTTTCGTATATTACAAAATTTGCCTTTCGCTTTCTCAGCTGCCAATTAGTAAGACATTGTTTTCCATGTTCTATTATTCCAACTCGAGATGAAACAACATGCTGTTATCCTAGAATATAGATTTCAAGATATTGATAAAAATTGAATTTCAGAACTTTTTCCTGTTTGGTTACTTTAGAAAAGGGATGTTAGTATAACTATGTGTTGAAATGTTGCTGTAACGTAGAAGAGAAACAGGTGAACAAAGGCCCATTCCCGAAAAAAAAAAAAAAAAAAAACGAAAAAACTGTAAAATGGCAAAAGCCAATTACTAACTTTAAGATCTAAATATATATGTAAGTGCCCAAACGATTTGCAGGAGCTTCTCCCGGAAAAAAAAAAAAAGAAAAAAAAATCTTAATGCCATTGTCAATAGACATGGAATAGAGGGGATGTCAAGGAGGAGGTGCCTAAGAAAGAAAAAGGGAATCTGGGAGAGTAAGGGTTTGTTTTATTTGGTATTATTTTCTATTTTCTGTTTTCATAGTCGTGTTTTAAGATACAAGAATAAAAACTGTTATTTGGATTGAAATTTATGATCAACACACGTTTTGTTGTCAAAGTTGTTGTTCTTTGAATTTACCATTTCCTCTAACTTTGTTTTTAAAAATTGGTCTCAGCTCCTAAGAGACGAGGAAAGAGAGACAATGAGGAAAGAATTACCAATATGCGCTCATTAAAAGATCATGTGAGTAATGCGTGATAGCTTCCATCTTTTTTTAACCGTTAATGGACCAAAAATGGATGAAATGAGAAATTTCGATACATCAAGTAAATAGGCTATTTCAAAAGTCCGAGGGCCAAAATGAGATTCAACTTATCTTTAGGGCTCAAAATAGGTTTCATCTTTTGCACTATTCATGTGTTTACTTAATCCAAAAAAAATTAATCGAATTGGTTTAAATTTATTGTCCTTTAAGAGGCATGCATATTTTAAAATAACTGAATTTTTAAGGATAAGAATGTATTTTATGATTTTAATTTTGAAAAAAAAAAAGGAGAAAAAGGCTATATTTACACCCCCTAAATGACATAAAAGCATCGTTAATGTAAACTTACCCATTCAAAGATTTTAAAAATTGTGTCTTTATTATAAGCATCCCTGTTATTCTTAAAATATGCTTTACCTTATTCACTCCATAAGTTTTTATTCACTTATCCATTTTGACACCATAGCCACCGCATCAATAAATAATACATGATTTTTCTTTGCCCATAAAATAATCATGGATATGAGCCCCTAACCAAAAATATAAATATATATATATATATATATGTTGGTGCGATTCTTATCAGCTGTTCACGTATCTCTGAACTGCTGACGTTATATCTACCAACTGTCCACGTATCCTTGCTATCTCAGAGTGCTTTTAACTTCAGGTCGGGTCGGAGAGACGGGAGTGGCTACCTACAAAGATTCTCCCATACTTATGTCATTTGTTTATCCCTAAGATTGAGTAGCAAAGATTAAGTTTTTCTCTGTATATATCTATATGTATCTCTTCTCTCTAGAGGGGGAAGTAAGACTCGTATATATAATCCTAGAATTGGGAGCTTTCTGGCTCTCAATCCCAGGATTAAATATTTTTTTTCATCATGACTTATTCCAGAAATCACGGGCCATGATTACCGTGATTCTCTTGTATCGTCGTGGCATGCTTTCTGCTGTCCCCTATGACTGAGCCTGTCGGGGGCATGACTTTGACAAACTGCCGTTCTGTCAGGATGGTTTGCCCAATGTGCGCACCTATCCAGGATCGCATTAAATGCCCTGTCTAGGTCTGGAGCAGCGGCCTTTCGTGGTCGTCTGGCGGAAGACCCTCGAGGCTCCTGACCCTCAACTGTCGAGGTAAGAATTAGACTAGGCCGAACTATCCAGGGTCTGGGATGGATTCGTCCCTGGCCTCAGACAGCCTATAAGCCCATGTGGTATCATGTGCGACTCGCATGACTTTTAAACGGTTACTCTGGACACGTGTCAGACGGTGTACCCCCCTTGTGACTTGTTCTACCACTTAATCGTCCATGTGGTACATGATCTAGGAACAAGCCCTATATCTGCCCCTATTTCCCTATTTGATAGATTCGCATCCATCAAGTGGGAAAATCATGTCTCAAGTCTTCTAATTTGAGGGGTACACGTGACCCCTTATCATCATTTCTCCTCAATTACCGACCTTGGTACACGCTATCCCGTGTCAGAATTTTATTACGTTTTTGAAATTCTAGTATTTCCGTCTTCCTTACACTATTCTCCTCTAGGGAAGACTCTTCGGCTCCACCTCTATAAAAGTCGCGCTTATGCTCATTTCTTACTTTGCCAAAATCCCAAAATATTCCAGCTTTCTCAAATCTTAAGGTTTTTACATCTCCCTTTTTCCAGAACCTTTTACTTTCTTCGATCATATCTAAAACAATGGCCCCGAACCAGAGTCAGAAACTCCACCCCGTTGCGGATTCCGAATTGGGCTCGTTAAGGAGGCAGCTCTGCTTTCTTGGCAGAGTTACTTTAGAAAGGGTTGAGGGCTCGACAGAACTTGCTTAAATTCTGAAAAATAAATTTTGAAAAATGATTTTACCGAAAACGATTATCGCAGTTTTGTAAACAAATCAAGAACGCAGTGGAATAGGTATTTTAAAATTTTCTTGAAATTTTACAAAACAAAAACATAGGATCGTTGATCTAACATAAATCAATTCATGGATCTTGGTTTAGATAAAACCTGGAAGTGCTTCACAACCATTGAGCCTTCCCATCTATTCTCTAGAGCCTATTGAATGATCCAGTGTGTGGGCACCTTCTTGATTCCTAACAAGAGATGAGCGATTGATCCGAAAGACGATCTTCCTTCTCCTTGAGTGCACGTCTACAACCATAGATATCTCTCCCTTAGCGGCCATAAATGAACACGGGACTTCTCCCACGGCGGCTCATCTCTCCCACTCTCTCTTTTTCTCTCTGTAACACAAAAATGCACAGTTACTGTACATGAGTGGCATGTACAACTCTTAGAGTGACTTAGGAGAACTTTTCTTTTAAGTATTTAAAGAGATGTAAACTCTAATGGGGCTTGGGCTGAACTGACTATTCAATTAGTTATTGGGCTATGTGTGAGCTAGACAAGGGACCTTATGGATCCAAATAGTCTAAGCTCCTATGGGCCAACTACCCATAATCATAATTAACTCTTAATTATGACTGGGCTATGTCCATTAATATTAGGGCACTCTACTATAGGCCCAATATTGCTCTCTTAGACTAAATGTTATATATTTTCTGTGAAGATAATTAACACTTTAATTAACTTGATCCATTTAGCATATACTATACCTGCAAATATACCCCCGATGTAATACCATACTAGTGAGGTGAAATTACCGTATTACTCCTCTAGTACATATTTACTTTTGAGTTGCCTCTTTTCATCTAATGGATAATAATTGACTACGGTTTTTGTAATTGCCCATACAAGCACAGTCAAATTAACAAAGTGAATACCTGGCGCCTGGTTTTTATTTATCCAAGTCCTTGAAAAATCTCAAAGTGACATTATATGCATGGTGTCTAAATCATGAAAGGCGTTCTCGTCAATTCATAAATCTTATCGTCCAAGATACCAGAGTTCGAACCATGTAATCGAAACTAGTCCTTTAGTAAGTCAAAAAGATAAAACTCATGAAAGCAAGTCTGACAACCACTAGGATTAAGGTAATCTTGCAATAGTACTAGATTAGTGAAAGATAGAATATTGAGTTACGACACTTAATCTCAAATTCTATTTTCACTTGGTCTAGTTCAATACACTTATAACTTTCTTATAACGCACTAGTTTTTCTATCCGAAGTTAGACACTTCGATGATTAGAGACTTTATCAATCCCGTTGAAATAGACAACATTACATTCTATGGCAAAATAAAGTATTCCATCTTTATTTGCAGAATGTGAACTTTTAATTTAGACATAATGAAATAAATAATTTAGTCTCCCTCATGTGAACACTTCACACGAACAATTATTTATTACTCATTATTAGTCATGGAAACTTTTAGATATTTGCATAATAGAAAACATAAACATCACCTGTATATTATTGGGACATAATATGAAATTTATTAATAACAAATAGATAACACTTGAATCCAATAAACATTGTTTAAAATGCCAAACAAAGAAACTACTTTTTAGGGCATATTCCTAATAGAACTGTCCTTTCTTCCTATAGCGACGATGATAGGGCTACCCTGACCCTCATGAGGAGGAGGAGGTCTGCGTAAGTCAGCTCGTCTAAGGAAACTGGTCAAGACAAGATCGAAAAATTACAGCCAAGCGGGTCTCTAAGGGTAGCAGTAGCCGAAGCTGCCGAAGCAGTAGTAGTCACCGTGACTTCTTCTGCTGAGGGCGCACCACCTCCAGCTGTTGCCGAAGGTGTGCCTGGTGACACCCTACTTTCCCCCGTCCCCACTTTCGCCACTTCGAGAGTGTCGAGAGAAACTACTGAAGTGCGCTCGGTTAGGGGGGGTGTCCTCGCGATCGGCAGGGTGGAGTCGCATTCCACAGATGCGGATAACGCCCAGGGAGAGGGTCCAGCCATGGAGATTGAGTTGGATGCATTTTCCCTGGAGAACGTAGAGCTCATTGCTGGCCACAGCCTTGCGTAGGTTTGGCTCGTCTGGCCGTCGTCTTTATGTTTTTCAGCATCTTTGATGAACACTGACCCACTTTCTTATATTCTTCAGCTAGCCGTTGTCCAATCCTTCTATTCCTCTCACATTAATGAGCTGACCAGGCAGCTGACCGCCCGTGCTGTGATGGCCAAGCGGAGCGAGGCCGCCCTTGCCACGTTGAGGGCGGACTTCAACCTGTACCAGAGCCTGGATGAGGCTAGGGTCAGCAGTGCGGTGGCCCATGCTTTGAGCATCGAGAGGGCTAGACGTGAAGAGCTGGTCACCAAGTTGGCCGAGGCAGAGACTGCCAGGCTGGCCCAAGCTGAGGCTGCCAGGCTAGCCCAAACTGAGCTCAAGGTCAAGAAGCAGGAGCTGCAAAACGCATGGATAGAGATGAGGCTGGCTTTCATTGCTCGCGACAGGGCTATCGACGAGGATAAAGAAGTGAGAAAAGCTGAGGCGAAAGCCAAGCTTGAGGCCCATTCCTTGCAACACAGGCTCGACCAGTCCAACAAGGTAATCCGACATCTTTACTTGGATCACCAAAAACTGATGGAGGCTCATATCGAGTTGTCTCGTAAGCATGGCGAAGATCTTGCAGATATTAACACTATTTTAATTGACTTATCACAGCAGCAAGCAGAGTAGAGGCTAGCGGCGTTGAGAGATAGGCTGGTGGACGCGGAGAAGCTGAAGACAAGGTATCAGAGGCAAGTGGATATCCTTTCTGCAAAGGGCTACAGGTCTGGCTAAGAGAATAGGGAATTAGAGGGCCACGCGGAGATGGTAATTCTAGACTAGTTTGATGAGCAGAAGGGTGTCGAGAGGGACCATTATTCCGTCAGGTACTACATGCAGCAGTTAAGGGATGAGATTAACATTGTGTACCCTGCTGATGTACTGAAGATGCTCGACGAAGAGAAGGACATACTCTCTACATCTGCTTCTGTCACCAGAGAGATTGTCCCTGCCTCTGGTCTGCTAGAATAAGCCACGGAGGTTCCTGGGGGTCACCTTGCCCTGGCACCTTGACTAGCAGAGGTTTAAGTGCACTTGTCTAGTGATGATTCTGACCCCAGTATGTCGTTCTCTACCAAAGCTTGTCTAAGCACCGAAGCTGGCATTTCTCCCTCTCCAGAGTTAATTAGGGCCTCTTGCTCTTTTGTATATTTGTAAAGTACTTACCATGTCATGTAAAACTGACTCCTGTTGCAAACTCCTGTTTAAATAACAAAACGGCGTATTTTTCTCATGCTTATTCTGTGTTGTTTTTTTTTTGTTGCCCGTGTCCGTGGTCAGGGTCGGACATCATATACGATGCCATTCCCTTGTCAGTGGTCTGCCCGACTTCTGGGTCTAGCCCAATCGTATATGATATGGAGTTATTAGTGAATTCCCCTTATGCTATGACACCGAGGTTAGTTCAGGAGATCGGTGTTAGGAATATGCCCTAGAAAATAGTTTCTTTGTTTGTCATTTTAAACAATGTTTATTGGATTTAAGTGTTATCTATTTGTTATTAATAAATTCCATATTATGTCCCAATAATATACATGTGATGTTTATGTTTTCTATTATGCAAACGTCTAAAAGTTTCCATGACTAATAATGAGTAATAAATAATTATTCGTGTGAAGTGTTCACATGTGAGAGACTAAATTATTTATTTCATTATATCTAAATTAAAAGATTACATTTTGCAAATAAAGATGGAATACTTTATTTTGCAATAGAATGTAGTGTTGTCTATTTCAACGGGATTGATGAAGTCTCCAATCATCGAGGTGTCTGACTTCGGATTGAAACACTAGTGCATTATAAGAAAATTATAAGTACATTGAACTGGACCAAGTGAAAATAGAATTTGAGGTTAAGTGTCGTAACTCAATATTCTATCTTTTACTAATCTAGCACTATTGCAAGATTACTTTAATCCTAGTGGTTGTCGGACTTACTTTTACGAGTTTTATCTTTTTGACTTACTAAAGGACTAGTTTCAATTATATGGTTCGAACTCCGGTATCTTGGAAGATAAGATTTATGAATTGACCATGATTTGGACACCATGCATATAATGTCACTTTGAGTTTTTTCAAGGAATTGGATAATTAAAAACCAAGCACCAGGTATTCACTTTGTGAATTTGACTGTGTTTGTATTGGTAGTTACAAACATCGTAGTTAATTATTATCCATTAGATGAAAAATGGCAACTCAAAAGTAAATATGTACTAGAGGGGTAATATGGTAATTTCACCTCACTAGTACGGCATTACATCGGGGGTATATTTGCAGGTATAGTATATGCTAAATGGATCAAGTTAATTAAAGTGTTAATTAGCTTCACAGAAAATATATGATATTTAGTCTAAGAGTGCAATATTGGGCCTATAGTGGAGTGCCTCAATATTAATAGACATGGCCTAGTCATAATTAAGAGTTAATTATGATTATGAGTAGTTGGCCCATTAGAGCTTAGACTATCTAGATCCATAAGATCCCCTGTCTAGCTCACACATAGCCCAATAACTAATTGAATGGTCAGTTGAGTCCAATAAGCCCATTAGGGTTTACATATCTTTAAATACTTAAGAGAAAAGTTCTCCTAAGTCACTCTAAGGGTAGTACACGCCACTCATGCATAGTAACTATGCATTTTCATGTGACAAAGAGAAAAAGAAAGAGTGTGAGAGATGAGCCGCCGCGGAAGAAGTCTCGTGTTTATTTATGGCCACTAAGGGAGAGATACCCATGGTCGTAGACGTGCACTCAAAGAGAACGCCTTTCATGATTTGGACACCATGCATATAATATCACTTTGATTTTTTTTTCATGGACTTAGATAATTAAAAACTGGGTACCAGGTATTCACTTTGTGAATTTGACTGTGCTTGTATGGGCAGTTACAAACACCGTAGTCAATTATTATCCGTTAGATGAAAAATAGCAACTCAAAGGTAAATATGGACTAGAGGGGAAATACAGTAATTTCACCTCACTAGTGCGGCATTGCATCAGGGGTATATTTGTAGGTATAGTATATGCTAAATGGATCAAGTTAATTAAAGTGTTAATTAGCTTCATAGAAAATATATGACATTTAGTTTAAGAGTGCAATATTGGGTCTATAGTTGAGTACCCCAATATTAACACATATCACCCAGTCATAATTAAGAGTTAATTATGATTATGGGTAGTTGGCCTATTGGAACTTAAACTATCTGGATCTATAAGGTCCCATGTCTAGCTCACACATAGCCCAATAACTAATTGAATGGTCAGTTGAGCCCAATAATCCCATTAGGGTTTACATCTCTTTAAATACTTAAGAGAAAAGTTCTCCTAAGTCACTCTAAGGGTTCTACACACCACTCATGTACAGTAACTGTGCATTGTCGTATGACAGAGAGAAAAAGAGAGAGCGGAAGAGACGAGCTGCCGTGGGAGAAGTCCCATGTTCATTTATGGCCGCTAAGGGAGAGATACCTATGGTCGTAGACGTGCACTCAAGGAGAAGGAAGATCGTCTTCCGGATCATTCGCTCATCTCTCGTTAGGAATCAAGAAGGTGCCCACATATTGGATCATTCAACAGGCTCTAGAGAATAGATAGGAAGGCCCAATAGTTGTGAAGCACTTCCAAGTTTTATCTACACCAAGTTCCATGAATTGATTTATGTTAGATCAACGATCCTATGCTTTTGTTTTGTAAAATTTCAAGAAAATTTTAAAATACCTATTCCACTGCGTTCTTGATTTGTTTACAAAACTACGAAAATCATTTTCGGTAAAATCATTTTTTGAAATTTATTTTTCGGTATTTCCAGCAATTGGTATCAGAGAGCAAAAGTTTTTGATGATCTAGCATATCTTGTTCATTTTTATTCTCTTAAAGTTTGATGATCTTTGATTTCCATAGTGATCTCTGTGTTTATGTTTGGTCTTGTTCTTGTTTATGAGTATACTCTATTATGTATGATGATTGATTGATTTAATGAGTTTAAATGATAATCAATTAGATGTTACTATGAGTTTATGATCATGTGATTTGTTTTTGATTATGATTCTAGCATGTTCTTGATTTTTTATGCGTTTGTGATTTATGTTCTTGATAAAACTGTACGTAGAAAGTCATTTGATCTTTAATTGTGTCATAGTTTTTGAGAAAAACTGTTTGACAATTAAGTTACAGATTTTTAGGATTCGAAAACACTACGAGGCGGAGTATGCTGAGAGTCGTGCGTGCTACCCGTGTTGCTGCGGTGGGGAGACCTGCACGATGGCCGCACGAGTGGCACCCTGTGCACTAGCCGCGTGGGAGCAACCCTGCATGTTGGTCGTGTGGGTGACACCCCGTGCACTAGCAGTGTGAGCATTGCCTGCTCCCATGGCCGCACGGGTGGCACCCCGTGTGCTAGTCGTACGGGTGTTGGCCCACTCCCGTGGCTACGCGGGTGGCACCCTGTGTACTAGCCGCACGGGTGTCGGCCTGCTCCTGTGGCCGCGTGGACTTCATCCCGCTCCTGTGGTCGTTTCGTCCCGTGCCCATAGCTATGCCAATGTCGTGTGTGACCCATTGGTGTGTGGAATTAGTTTCGTACATGACCGCACGATATCCGTGAGGACCCGTTCTTTATGCCATAGGTGGGTATGACTACACATCCGCATGCAATGATGTCTCGTACCCATAGCCATATGCTTGCCGTCTCGTACGCTTGTCGTCGAAATCTACGCAAGCACGTTGTCGCTTAGTACTTGTCTCGAGCGAGGCCACGTAGCGTTATGCGAGCCCGTCGGCGCTCGGGATCGTCCCGAGTGTGGCCGCATGACATCCCGAGGATCATCCTCGTTACTGTTTCCCATTCGGATCTTTAGCTTGTTCCGAACTATGCGACAGCATTCCGATCGGCATCCTGATGTCGTTGACGTCAGATTATCTATTTTAGATAACTTCCTATTTTAAATTTCCTTATTTAAATTTTGAATTAGAGATAATTTAGGAAATCTTAATTCGTTACCTTATCTAATTTTTGAAATTTAAATTTTGGTAACTAATCTGATAGGATAAGATTCTATCAGAAAATCCTATATTCTCTAATTTTGAAATTTAAATATTTGAATTTAAATTAAGGATGAGATCCTTAGTTTATGGAAAGATTTAAATTAAGGATAAGATTCTCAATTTAAATAAATTTAAATTAAGGATAAGATCCTCAATTTAAATAAATTCAAATCAAGGATAAGATCATTTGATTTAAGAAACTTTAAATGACTATTTAAATATAGATAGGATTACATATTTAAATAGATTTGATTTCAAATTTAAATATGGATGAGATCTCACTATTTAAGGAAATCAATTTAAATAAATAGGGAATTAATTAACTACCAAAATTAAAATTTTAAATTAAATAGATATAGATAAGATCTATATCTTAAACATATTTTAATTCGATTAAAATATAAATTTTCCAAATTAAGAGTTAATTCAAAATCATTTAAAATTTTAATTAGATATATTTTTTAATTAAATATTATGTGATAATGTTTAAAATTTTCAAATTCAAAATAGTTGATTAGATATTTACTAAACTATTTATGAGAAAATTAGTTATTTGTTTGAATTTGAATTTGATTTGAATTCAAATCTAGAGATATTATAGGAGATTTAAATAGTTAAATATTTTATAATTTAAATTTGAAACTTATGAAGATTTCAAATTAAAGTCGGAAAGAATATCTTATCTATCTAAATCTGTTTAATTTTGAATTTAAAGTTTGTAGTTAATTTTAATAAGATTAAAATAGATAATTAGAAATTATGAGATAATTTCAGATTTGGCAAGATTTTAAAATTTCTATTTATTTTAATGAGATTAAAATAAATGATTAGATATTATGAGATAAATCTAAATTTTAAATTTAGATTTTAAATTTATATTATGAGATAAATCTAAATTTTAAATTTATATGATTGGATAATATTACTATATTAATTATTTGATAATTAATTTATGATTTAAAATTCAAAAGTTGAATTTAAATCAAAAGATAATTTAGAAGATTTAATAAGATTATCTATATCAGATATCTAATAATTAATTTAAAGATTTGAAATTCAAATATTGAATTTAAATCTGGAAATAATCTAACAGATTAATGTGATTAAATCTTTTAGATAATCAATATTAATTATATGATAATTAATTTGAGATTTGAAAGTTTAATTCAAATCGACAGATATTTATAGAGATTTAATTTGATTAAATCAAATACATATCTAATTTAAATCTTGTGAAGATTTTAATTAGTAAATATCTACATTATCCAATATAAATTTAAATAGAAAGTTTATATTTTATTTTAATGAGATTAAAATAATGATTTGAAAATTATGAGATAGTTTCAAATTTGAAAATCCAATAAGTGGCAGATATTTTAATTATGAGATAATTAAATTTGTAATTCAACAGTTGAATTTGAATTTTGAAATATTCAAGGAGATTTAATTTGGATTAAATATTTTAATTAAATAAATTAGATTTTGTGAAAATCTTAATTATTTAAACTTGAATATTATTTTTCACAGTTATTATTTAATAATATCCTTTGTGAAGAGATTGTTCAACTATTAAATAATAATAAATGCTAGAATGATTGATAATCATTAATTTTTCTATTTTATTAAATTCTGCTAATACTTGATTATTATATGAATAATGTTGCATGCATATTCTATATAGAGTATTTAATTACATGATCTTAGTAATATGTCATATAGGATAGTAGAGCTACTCACATGCAAAATATGAACATAATTACATAATTGATTTTAAGTTACTAAGTAAGTTAGATAACTTGGTCGAATCATTAAATCCCTAATTGTAATATACTGAGTGGGAAAAGGTATGAGATACCTACGGTCTCCATTGTTGGTTCATTATATACTAGGATGAGTCTCGCCTCGGAATCTTGCTGAGCTCCCGTAGGAGGGTTTTTGTCCGGGTAGTACTGGAAATGAATTTCTTAGGATAAGATATTAGGTGGACTATATGAGGCCGATCACCCGTAGGAGACGGTCTTATATAGAAAGCTTAATTACTGAAACAATGGTTATACACTCAACTCGAAATATTGATATCCTCCCGTAGGAGTTCTTGTTAGTAGAGTAGAGGACTAAATTAAATGGTAGTTAGAAATATGGCATATGAGATATTTGTCTTATTTTCTAAATGAAATTGTTTCAGTTTGACTTGTTAATTGCATGACTTCCCGTAGGAGGCTTGTAATTAATGGAAAGTTGAATTACCATGAATATTAGTGATAGTCCTAGGGATACTTCACTTGCAAATTGTAGATTCTATTTTACAATATGTTAATTATTCAAAATATTTCTTGCATGATGTTTGCTATTATATGGATTAATTTATTTTCATTCAAATAGATATGTCCTTAATTCCTTTACCCACTGTACTCACACTCACATAACTTGTATGGTTAGACTATGCTGTCTGGATTAATGTAACCTAGTTTTAGTGCTTATGGCTAATAAGTTATTAAGTTTTTACTCTTATATGTTCGTCCACATTCATTTGTGAGACTAGTGAAGAAAAATAAAGCATATATGTGGTGGGAGAATTCCTAGAAAATTCATTGATATATGTTGCATACGATGTCCAATATGTTATAGCATGAAATTCAAGGAATTCAAACCACTATAATATTATGCTAAATCTCAGTGAGATTTCTAATGAACATCTTCACCAAGCTATAGTAGCTAAAGGTGAATTTTCTAATCCTTAGCTAAAAAGAAAATGTTTCTTATATAACATTAAAAGATATTGAAAGAAAATTATTAGAGATACCTATACAATACTTTATTGGAAGGTAATAATAATTTATTGTTCATTAACTTATTTTAGTAGATGACATAATGAATCTTGGATAGGATTCAAGAATCATTAACTATGTTTGCATGCCTATTGCAAAGGGTTCTATAGAAACCAAAGGGTTTAGTGAAGGTAAGTTCACTAAGAGTAAGGACTTCAATAGCTATAGTATCTATACATAAAATGAGAAACATTTAAATTCATGTTTGATGAATTTATAAATTAGGACATTAAAAATTGTCAAGCATTTAAGAAAAATTTGATTTTTGTTTCATATTTGATGAAATAATATTATTCTGTTTGTCTCAATGACAAAGTTTCTATGTGAAAGAATAATATTCTTAATTGCACTAAATGATATTTTAATTGACCTAAATTATTCTCATTGTATAATACTAATAATGATGAGATTGAACATGATAAATCTATTCATAAGAAAGTGAGTAAGTACTAAGAGTAAAACATATTTGTACTTCAGTTATATTAACCTAAATATGATCCAAAGATTGGTTAAGGAGAGGCATCTAAACTTATTAGAAACTATATATTCACCAATCTGCAAATCTTATCTGGAAGGTAAAATAACTAAATGGTCATTTGTTAGAAAAGACCTAAGAGTACAAGAATATTTAAAAATAGTACATAGTGTTGTCTGAGGGCCCTTGAGCAATCAAGCCCAGTGAGGTTTTGAATATATTATTATGAATGATTATTCAAAAATTTTGTTATGCTTACCTAATGTGACTGCTAATTGAATTCTTTCGAAAAGTTCAAATAATTAAAAGCATAAACCAAAAGGTAATTAGGAAAAGCATAAAGACTCATTGATTGGATCGAAGCGTTGAATACCTCTATAGAGAATTCTTAGAAATATCTCATAGACAATGAAAACTTTTGGCTATAATTAAGTTGTTGTTCAATTATTCATTATTATGACCCCAAAGTAAGTTATGTCTTGAGGAGCTAACTGATGATGTAATCAGCCTATCTATGAAAGATAGATTAGAGTAAGCACTTAGGAAGTATAAATCACTAGAAGATCAACATATATCGGACCCTAATGGTAGTGGGAGGATCGTAAGATAATCTGATAGATATTTGGAAATAGGTGTGACATCCCCCGATCCCACATGCGTACGTAAGGATATTCGTAAAAATATTTAGTGAGATCGGGAGACGCCACTCGACTTAGAACTGATAAAATCGGGGAAAATTAAAACATTTTAAACTTTATGGGATAAAA
>JXTB01000006.1:792266-834758 GCA_002914805.1 Parasponia andersonii
GCTTGACAATGGTGCATATATCCTGAAAGAATTCAAGATCGGGAAGAGCCTACCAAACACGTGGAATGCCTAACACTTGAGAAAGTACCATGTGTGAGATGCATGTAAATGTTGTGAGACACATGTAAATGCTTGTATTATTAAACAACTTAATTCCAAAATAGGTCAGGGCTTCTACTACACGGACTTATGCTTTGGATTGCTATGAAAAAAGGTATGCCCCCGGTGCCAGACCCACGAACTATTCGAGCAAATAAAGATCACCTTGGGGAGAAGAGATACAGAGAAAAACTTAATCTTTGCTACTCAACCTCAGAGATAAACAACTGACTTAGGTATCAGAGAATCTTTGTAAGTGGCCACCCCCACCTCTCCAACCCGACCTAAATATAAAAGTACTCTGGGATAGCAAGGATACGTGAGCAGTTAGTAGATACAACGTCAGCAGTTCAAAGATACGTAGACAGTTAGTAAGAATTGCACCAATATTTTATATATATATATATATATATATATATATATATAAGATATGGGTTCAAGCACACTACCTTATCATACGGCGTTCACTAGAAAAGGAACCATTTGATCAGAGAATTGCCATCTTTCTTGTTATCATATAGACATTGAATGGAATTCTAATAATGCAATTTTTGCATTTTATCTTTCTTCTTCTTGCTTTGTTAGTAAATTCATTTTTTAAGTCAATCAATCATTGCAAAGGTTAGAGGCACGAAACTGGATTCGAAAGTTTTAGGATTTATTACTGTGGTATAGATAGTTTATTAATGGGTTGTTGGGTGGGTAATCTAATAATAATGAGTTATAGTTTATAGTTGAAAACAAAAAAAAGAACAAAAAAAAACAAGAAGAAAAAGAATAAGAAGAGTGAACTATCAAAAATCCAGTGAAAGAGGTGGCTCTATTACGGCTCATCTTTGTTTCTTTTTCCACCCTTTTTCTAATTAGAAATCTCTTTAAAATTTAAAAGTTTAATATTTTTTTAATATACTCCTCTTTAATATTCCTTATTCCAAAATTGGACATTAATTAAAAAATCTAAATTTTTCCACCCAGTAGTTCTAGAATCTCTAATCATATATCCTCTTCTTCAATCTTTTCTTTCTGGATAAAAACTTACTCTAAGATCTAGTATTTTAATATATTGTTATTTAATTAAAAAATTGATAGAATAATTTTAGAGTTCCAATTATCATTATTTTCTATTATTATTATTTATTTATTTTTCCAAAAAAAAAGTTATAGTTCTTAAGTTATTTGTAGAGTTGTCGAATTATTTTTCATAAACATTAAATTAAAGCCAGAGAGAGAGAGAGCGCCATTCAATCAAAATTATTAGGATTTAGTAGCATAATATGTTCATATATAATTTTAAAAACTTAATATACCTAAAAGGATTTAAACTTTTATTAAGGAATTTCTTTTTGAGTACAAAAATGATAGATTTTATCAAAGATATAGAAAAGAATGTGTTAAGAACTAACATCATAATTAAGAACAAAAATTCTAGTTGTTTAATATTTATTTTATCTATTTATATCATTTCGTACATGGTTATTTTTATCATAAATTAATTTTTATTTGAGGAGTAGGACGAAAATAAAAAGGGTGGCAATAAAGCCAATCTAAAAAACTTCACAAAAAAAACGGTGTTTTCATTTACTCTGAAGTGTCAATATAATTCCCCCATAAGAGAAATGAGAGAGACGAGTATTTCATGTAATTATTAAAATGTTGGGAGAGGATGAATTTCCATTCGTTTCTTCTAAATTTATGAGGGCCCACCACACAGTCCCCGTCCTCATATTTTGGTAAACATGAAATGTAACTGTGAATAGATACCATATATATATATATATATATATATATTGTGGGACTCATTCCTAAATCATACACCACATAGACAATTAAGTGGCAGAACAAGTCCTAAGTGGGGCACACCATCCGACACGTATCCAGAATGACCGATTAAAAACCACGCGAGTCGCACGTAGTACCGCATAAGCCCATGGGTTGTTTGAGACCAGGGCTGAACCCGTCCCAGACCCTGGATGGATTCGGCCTAGTCCGATTCTTACCTCGACAGCTGGGGGTCGGGAGCCTCAAGAGTCTTCCACCAGAATACCGTGAGAAGCAGACCTAGACAAAGCATTTAATGCGATCCTATGTAGGTGCGCGCATTGGGCAGGTCATTCTGACAGAATGGCAGCTTATCAAAATCTCACCTCTGACAGGCTAGAGTCATAGGAGACGGCAGAAAACAGGCAGCGACGATGCAAGGGAGGTCACGATAACCACGACCCATGATTTCTGGAGTAAGTCATGATGGAAAAAAGTACTCAATCCTGGGATTAAGAGCCAGGAAGCTCCCAGTTCAAGGATTATATACATAAGCCTTATTTCCTCTCTAAATGGAGGGATATACAAAAAAACATTGACAGAGAAAAACTAAATCCTTGCTGTTCAGTCTCAGGAATAAATCATTGACTTAAGCATCGGAGAGTCTTTGCAGGTGGCCATCGCCGCCTCTCCATCTCAACCTGAAGCTAAAGGCATTCTGGGATAGCAAGGATATGTGGACAGTTGGTGGATACAATGTCAGCAGTTCAGAGACACCTGGACAACTAGTAAGAAAAGCACCCATAGTTTGGTGCCGTCTGTGGGAAATAGTTGAGCATGAGAGAAGAAACAGGAGCCTCACGATCACGCTCTTCCCGAACAAAAGGCCATACAATGTCGAATGGTATCCTCAAGAATGACAACCAGGAGCACACTTCCCAACGCCGAAGGAAGCTCCCAGGAAGCACGACCAAGTCTGGAGCAAAAGCAAGACCAAATACTTGCTGCCCTAGCAGAAACAAACTGGAAGGCAGAGATGGCCCACGAGACCGTTCTGGGTTTAAAAGATGAAGTCGCAGAGGTGTGCAGGGATAACGCTAGCCTCGAAGAGCTGCTGGCAAGCGAAGCTAGGAGCAAGCGAAGGAAGGACTTCTATGAAGAGGTCCAACAAGAGTCTGGGGGCCAACCACACCACCGATAGAAGTCCCTGCCCCATTCAGATCACGGATGTAGGGGGAGCGGCAGAGCCAGCCAAGGCCTTCTCGGGCCAGAGCAGCATTAGACAGAAGGCACCAGGAAAGCCCAGTAGGTGCACTTCCCAACTGTGAACAAGAGACGATGGCAGAGCTAAGTAAGAGGCTTGGAGCCCATCACAGCTTAACCCCCGATGATCTAGCAGAGCGGACCGTGCGAGGAATCAATCGGACGGCCTTTGCTGATTGGATCCAGTTGGAGCCCAAGCCGAAGGACTTCACAACCCCAACCTTCAGATCATTCAAGGGAAAGACTGACCCTCTCGATCACATATACCACTTTCAATAGAAGATGGCCTTAGAGACCAGGGATAAGGCTGTGACTTGCAAAGTCTTCTCCACCACCCTGGCGGGACCGGTACTGCTATAGTTTAGAGAACTCCTTAGAAGTCCAAGGGGAAAAAGGTATGTCCTACTGGCCACTGATTATTTCACCAAATGGGTAGAAGCTGAAGCCTATGTAACCGTCAACAAGGCAAACATGACTAACTTTATTTGGAAAAACATAATCTGCCAGTACAGGATCTCGAGAGAGCTACACGTTGATCACGACACGCAGTTCCAGAATGCGAAGCTAAATGAGTTGTGTGAGTTGTATGATATGAGGGTCAGCTTCTCATCCGTAAATTACCCTCAGGGGAACGACCAAGTAGAAGTAACAAACAAGGCCATATTCAGTAATATAAAAAAGAACTTGCAGGAGGCTAAAAGGGGTGGTTAGAAGAGCTACCGGCTATCGTATGGGCCCATCGAACCACAAAGCAGAGGTCAACAGGAAGAACGCCGTTCACCATGGTCTATGGGTCAGAGGTTGTGATCCTGACCAAGATTGGCCTCCCAACCCTTCGCTCCGAAGTGGTAAAAGATGCCTCACTGAACGAGCAGCAGTAAGCCATAACATAGACCTCCTAGAAGAAGCAAGGGATATGGCCTTGGTCTACCTGGCCTCGCATTACCAGCAAGCCAGGTCCTATTACGTGAAGAAGGTTAGTGCTCATCGATTTAACGCCGGAGACTGGGCCTTGAGGGTCAGGATAGGAAACTCCTCGAAGTTGGACTCTAACTAGGTCGGGCTCTATGAGGTGATCAAGGCGCTCGACAATGGTGCGTACATCCTGAAAGAACTCAAGACCAAGAAGAGCCTACCAAACACGTGGAATGCCCAACACTTGAAGAAGTATTACGTGTGAGATACGTGTAAATGCTGTAAGACACATGTGAATGCTTGTATTATTAAACAGCTTAATTCCAAAATAGGTGAGGGTTTCTGCTCCACGGATTTATGCTTTGGATTGCTATGTAAAATGGTCTGCCCATAGTGCCAGACCCCACGGGCCATTCGCGCAAAAGATTGTACTGTGGGGATCACATCGCTCGCGACGAAGAGGAAAGAGCTGAACAGTAAAATGCTTGCCAGCAGATCTCATCAAAAATCGTACTGCAGGGATCACGTAGATTGTCGACGACCCGAGAAAACGTATGAAGAGGAAAGAGCTGCGCAACCAAAAAAAATTGCTAGCATACCTCATCAAAAATCATATTGTGGGGATTACGTCGCTTGCCGACGACCTGAGAAAATGTACGAAGAAGAAAGAGCTGAGCAGTAAAATGCTTGCCAGCAGACTTCATTAAAAATCGTATTGTAGGGATCACGTCGCTTGCTGACGACCTGAGAAAACGTACGAAGAGAAAAAAACTGTGCAGTAAAATGCTTGCCAGCAGACCTCATAAAAATCATACTGCAGGGATCATATCGCTCATCGATGACCCGAGAAAACATACAAAGAGGAAAGAACAGCGCAACCAAAAACTTGCCATCAGACTTCGAAAACAATCATACTACGGGAAAACGTACAAAAAGGATTGAACTGCACAGTAAAATGCTTGCCAGCAGACCTCGACAAAGATCGTACTATGGGAATACATCGTGCAATAAAATTCTTGCCGATGGCCCGAAAAAACATACGAAGAGGATTGAGCTGCGTAATAAAATGCTTGCCAGCATACCTCGACAAAGATCGTACTATAGGAATCACATCGTGCAATAGAATGCTTTCCGATGGCCCGGAAAAATGCACGAAAAGGATCGAGCTACACAGTTAAATGCTTGCCAGTAGACCTCAGTAAGGATCGCGCTATGGGAATCACCTTGCGCAATAAAATAATTTTCGATGTCCCGAGAAAATGCGCGGAAGGGATTGAGTTGCGCAATAAAGCATTTGCCAGCAGACCTCGCCAAGAATTGCATCACGGGGATCACGTCGCTTGTCGACAACCCAAGAGGACATACAAAGGGCAACAAGCCGCGCAGCGAAAACTCACCACTGACCCTCAAGGAATACCTATGGGGAAGGGGAGATTTGAGCGATGAGACCCCCCGAGAGAGCACTTAAGCTAAGCGTGAGCCAAATGAAAAAGGGGTAAGGGTCTACCCGTTGGAAGTAGAACCTCCCCAGGGGGCACCTTAGCTATGCACAAGCCAAAGGCAAACAGGACCAGGGTCTACCTGTTGGAAGTAGACCCTCCCTAGAGAACGTCTTAGCTACGTATGGGCAGGAAGTGAACGGAACCAAGGCCTACCCGTTGGAAGTAGGTCCGGATAAGACTAAGCGCGAAAGCAGAAATTACAACCAAATTCTGTTTATTATTGCTTAGATTACAGGATGCGTGATCGACACAGACGCGGACCCAGTGTCTCTCTTTGTAAGGAGCAGGTCTTGGGTAGACTCGCAAGGACACGTTAGAGTGGTAACGCCCTGTTCGCTCCCGACAAGAGCCAAACCTAAGCCTCCTCCTCTAAAGTGATGGGTCCAAACATTTTTCGACCAATCCTTGGAGCTGGTTCCTGGCACGTTCTCATTTAGGATCGGAGAAGTACAGCCATACGAGCAGATTATATTCTGCTAAGATAAGTCATAACAGAAGTTATACATCCTCAAAGTCGGGCGAGCGGGAACTCACGTCCCAATCTCCGGAGCTGACCTCATTGGACATAGCATAAGGGGAATTCGCTAGTAACTTCGTATCATATACAATTGGGCTAGATTCGGAAGCCGGGCAAACCGCTGACAAAGGAATAGCATCGTATACGATGCCTGACCCTGACCACGGATGCAAGCAACAAAAAAAGTATAATAATGAATATAATAAATAACACAGAATAAGCATGAGAAGAGGACATCATTTTATTATTTAAATAGTTGCTTGTAACAGGAGTCAACTCTGCACGGAGTAGTCAGCACTTTACAAATGTACATAGGAGCGAGAGTCCCTAGTTACCACCGGGGAGGGAAGCGACACCAGCTTCGACACTTAGACCAGCTGCAATGGAATCAGAATCGTTGCTAGACAAGACGACCGCGCTTGACCCTCCACCCGTCAAGGTGCCCTCGACAGGCTGATCCCCAGAGACCTCCGTAGGTTGTTCTGGCGGACCCAGAGCGAGGATAATCTCCTTGGCAACAGAACCAGATGTAGTGGGCCCATCTTTTTCTTTGTCGAGCATCTTCAACACATCAGCAGGGTACACGATATTAATCTCATCCCCTAACTGTTGTATGTAGTACCTGACAGAATAATGGTCCCTCTCGATGCCTCTCTGCTCATCGAACTAGTCTGGTATTACCATCTCTGTGTGGGCTTCGAATTCCCTGTTCTCCCAGCCAGACCTATAGTTCTCTACAGAAAAGACATCCACCTGCCTCTGGTACCTTGTCTTCAGCTTCTCCACGCCCGCCAGTCTATCCCTCAGTGCAGCTAGCCTCAAGTTTGACTTTCGCCTCGGCTTTCCTCGCTTTCTTGGCCTCATCGACGGCTCTGTCGCGAGCGATGAAAGCCAGATCCATCTTTGCTCCCGTATTCTACAACTCCTGCTCCTTGACCTTGAGCTTAGCCTGGGTTAGCCTGGCAGCCTTGGTTTGGACCAACCTGACGGTCTCTGCCTCGGCCAACGCAATGAACAGCTCTTCACGCCTAGCTCTTTCGATGCTCAAAGCATGGGTCACCACGCTGCTGAACCTAGCCTCGTCCAGGCTCCAATACAAGTCGAAATCCGCCCTCAACGTGGCAAGGGCGGCCTTGCTCCACTCGACCATCAAGGCACAGGCATTCAGCTGCCCGATCAGCTCACTAACGCGAGAGGAGTAGAAGAACTAGATGGCAGCTAGCTGCAAAGTGCAAGAAAGAGGAGTCAGTGTTTAGAGAGGATGCCAAGAACCTGGTGCTTATAGTAAGACAAAACAAACCTGTGCAATACTGTGACTGGCCACAAGCTCTACATTCTCTTTGGAGAGTGCCTCCAACTCGGGCTCCGTAGCCATACCCTCTCCCTGGGCGTTGTCCGCGTCTAAGGAACGCGATTCTACACCACTGACCGCAAGGAAACTTTCACCAACCACCAAATGCACTTCAACGACTTCTTCCGATGCCCCAGGAGTGACAAGGTGGTGGCGGTGGAGAGTAAGGCGTCGCCGGGCACACCCTCGACAGAAGAAGCTGCGACGACCACTACTGCATCAGCAGCTTCAGCTGCCACCTCCGCCGAAGGAACGCCCAAGTGTGACTTTTTGGTCTTGTCTTGACCAACATCCTTAGACGTACTGCCTCATACGGGCCTCCTCCTCCTTATGAGAGTCAAACTAGCCCTGTCGTCGTCGCTGTCAGAAGCAGGGGCGGCTTTGCCTCTCTTCGTTGCCGAGCTCCCCTCCCCCTTGGACGAATCAGGTTCGCGATCCCGCTTCATGGAGACCAGGGGAGGGGAAGATAGCCAAGACTTCAACCTCGGAGCCCCTCCACTGAGCTTAGCAATCTCTCCACGGGAGCAGGTGGCACCGGACTCCATTATGGCCTTCGAGCCAGAGTTGGGGGCAGAAGAGGTTGGCGCAGAGGGCTCATCGGGTAGGCTCGAAGGCGCCCCTTTGCCATGCACAATCTTTATGGCCGGTGCCTCCCGGATCACGAGCCTGCCTGCCTCGGGAGGTGGCACTACAGGCCTTTCACCCCCGGTCACAAATAGACTCTCCAGGTCATCATCCGAGTCTGTTCTTGGGATGACAACTCCCAAAGCCTTGTCCTCCGAGGACACCACCAAAAACCAACCAGCGGGGACCTTGGAGCGAGCCTTGTGCACAACGGTCTTCCCCTTGACCGAGGAGGGGTCTGCCAAAGGGCCTGCGTCCGAACCTGCAAAGAGTAAGCAACATGGTTAAAATGCAGCCATGACCTGACCGACGGAGCCCCAAGGTACAAAAATAAACTCACCCTTAGCCCTCTTGGGGGCAGCGGTTTCCTCCCTGTGAAACCTAACATACTCCTTGGCCACGAGCTTCACCGCCTCTTCGAGCTCGTGACTGGTCAGTGCCACCAGGTCATTGGGACCCGCCAACTGGCTCGAGGCCGTGATCTGACGACCCACCATGGCGATGCGACCATGCTCATCCCGGAGGAACCTGTTCAGGGCGGAGGCGTCAAGCTGGGTCCGAAGGTGCTTGGTGATGACCCACGTGTCTAGCAGGAAGAGGAGATATGGGACTTCCCTTGGTATCATGTTCATCACCTGAGGATTCAAGACAACCTGGATGTGTCGGCAATCCCCAGACGACCCAAAGAAAACGATTCTCTCCAGCTCCTGGAGTCGACAGCCGAGGCTCGAACCTGCTTTCCTCCACCGAGGTTGCGCAAGCAAAATGTCATGAGTAAAAACAGATGAAATATACATGGACCCGAAATTCATGACTCAGTACTTACTTTGCAGAAAGAATGAGGGGATTTGAAAACGCTCTTCGTTCACCCAGGGAGAGCACCAACGTATATCCTGGAATGAGAGTCCCACTGCTTATCCGACCTCGGCAAACCCTAGAAGATATGGTGCCCCAGGAGCGGCTGGAGATAGAAAGTGGGGTAAGAGCTCTTTTTGGGGATGAGGGTAAGCTTATAGGTATAGAAAACCACTTCTAGGTCGATATGCATGTTGAGGAAGACGGACAAGGTAGAAAGCCTCGTCAAAATCATGATTCCGTTAGCATTGAGCTGTATCAGATGAATCCCCATAAGGCTAAAGAATTGGTGGACCAATGGAGGAAGAGGAAACCGTAGCCACTCTAGATGCCTCTTCCCTAGGACAATGGAGCCTTCTGGAGTAGAGGGATAAAAGTACCAGCCCACAGGGACATCGACCCTCTCTAAAGTGACTTCGTCGGAGAAGCAGAGCTGTCTTCTCAATGACCCTATTTTGGAATCTGTGACGGAGCGGAATTTCTGACTCTGATTCAGGGCCATCGTGTTGGGTGTGATCGAAGAAGACGAAAGGTTCTGGAAAAAGGGAGATACGGAAACCCTAAGATTTGAGAAACCTAGAATACTTAGAGATTTTGGCAGAGTAAGAAATGAGCGTAAATGCGGCTTTTATAGAGGGGGAGCCGAAGAGTTTTTTTCCCTAAAGAAGAGCAGGGCAAGAAAGATGGAGGCATTAGAATTTCAAAAATTTGCAAAAATTTTGACACGGCATAGCGTACCCCAACGTCAACAATTGAGGAAGAGTGACGGTGGGGGAGCCATTTGTATCTCTCGAATTGGAGGACCGGAGATGCGATTTCCACACTTGATGGATACGAATCCATCAAATAGAGAAATAGAGGCAGTTGTGGGACCTATTCCTAAATCATACACCACGTAGACGATTAAGTAGTAGAACAGGTTATAAGCGGGCCACACCGTCTAACACATGTCCAGAGTGACCGATTAAAAGCCACGTGAGTTACACGTGGTATCGCATAGGCCTGTGGGCTATCCGAGACCAGGGCCGAACCCATCCCAGACCTTGGATGGATTCGGCCCAGTCTGATTCTTACCTCGACAGCTGGGAGTCAGGAGCCTCAAGGGTCTTCCGCCAGAATATCGTAGAAAGCAGCTCACTGTTCCAGATCTAGACAAAGCATTTAATATGATTCTAGGTAGGTGCGCGCATTGGGCAGGTCTTCCAGACAGAATGGCTGCTTGTCAAAATCTCACCCCATACAGGCTGGAGTTTTAGGGGACAGCGAAAAACAGGCCGCGACGATGCAAAGAAGGTCACGGTAACCACGACCCGTAATTTCTGGAGTAAGTCATGATAGAAAAAGGTACTCAATCCTGGGATTGAAAGCCAGAAAGCTCTCAGTTCCAGGATTATATATATAAGCCTTGTTTCCTCCCTAAAGGGTGGGATATACAAAAAAATGTTTACAGAGAAAAACTAAATCTTTGTTGTTCAGTCTCAAGGATAAATCACTGACTTAAGAATCGAAGAGTCTTTGTAGGTGGCTACCCCCGCCTCTCCGTCTCAGCCTAAAGCTAAAAGTATTCTGGGATAGCAAGGATACGTGAATAATTGGTGGATATAATGTTAACAGTTCACAGACACGTGGACAGCTGGTAAGAAAAGCACCAATATATATATATATATATATATATACCGTTAAAATTCTTGTGCCACTCAAGTGATTCCTTTCAGATGGGTACTAGCAGGACAAAAATTTGGCCCCAAATTTCCCTACAAATTTAATCTGTCCGCCATTGAAGATCTGCAACAAAGCATTACTTTGAATGTCGATGAAAAACTTTTCAGCCTTTCAATACAACTTCAACTTGATAAGAATCATTTTCTCCTAAGAAGTTTCTGTAATTAGAACTTTTAATCGTATCAATCTGACTCCCCATATTTAAATCACTTTTATTCCATTGGCCTGCGTTTATAGATCCAAATTCACCCAAGGAAATCAATATACACAAAAAATAAAATAAAATAAAAAATTCAAAATCATCCCAATTCTATATGTTATTATCTTTCACCAACGTATATTCACACCACCTTGTCCTTCTAGTTATCAGGTTTTTCTAAGTTTTATTAGCAGATTAAAGAGGATTAATGACCTATTGTCCTTAAATAATTGGTAGTCTTGTTCTAGTCCCCCAAATTTTGAAGTTTCTAATTATTTTCCTTTTTGCTCATTAAACTATTAAAAATTGTTCAATTTTAGTATTTTTCTAACAAATCTTGTTATATATTTAATGAAAAGGGAAAAAATAATTTTTTTTCCCTCTAAGTTTAGGGACTAATTCGAAGCTTAAATTTTTGGGTTTATGGCACAAATGGTCCCTGAATTATAGCAATTTAGTCCTCAAAATTCTAATTGTGACACTTAAGCTCCTGAAGATTTTGATTTGAGTCAATTTAATCAATGAATTGTCTAAATTGCAATATGCATTTAAATTTCTGGCAAAAAAAATACATGTGAGGAATATATTGTAGAATCTGAAAGTATATTTAACAGAAAATAAACTGAACAAAAGGACTTAGAGAGAAGAAAAGATGTATTATTTACATTTCTTAAGATTTTTAGAGTTGTAAATTTAGAGATTTTTTTTTTGTTATTATTTATTTATATGCTTAAACTTCCTAAAAAATTTTTTAAATATACTTTCAAATGCTGTCACATACTTCCCACTTATGCTTTTGGTCAAAAATTTAATTGAAGATTGTAACTTAGAAGCTTAGGGACCAGATTGCTTCAAATTGGAAAGTTCATGAGCTAATTATCAAAATTGAAATTTTGAGGAATAAATTGTCACAAGTTGGACAATTTAGGAACTATTGTACCATTAACTCTAAATTGTGTATAAAACTATCATTTTTATTTTAAATTTAATAGAAGGTTAACAAGGGTTTTATTGGTACACTTTATAAATAGTTTTTTTAAATAAAAAAAGGAATATTTTTCGAAAACATTTTTGGTATATCTATTTTTGAATTTTTGTTTTGTTATTTTTTTTATTTTCATAATTTGCAATCTAAATTTTTAAAATTTGAAAATAAAAGTTTCTAATCTTGATTTTTTAATTAATTTTGAGAGTTATAAAATAACTTTGTATTTCAATTTTTTTAGGAAACCCCATGTGTTCAAAGAAATATGAGAAAGCGCCTTGAATTTGAATTTTTTTTTAATTGCTCAAAGCATTGTAACTTGGCCATTTTTTTTTTTTTTGGAATCCCGCATTCTTATATAAACTAAATTTAAAAAATTAATAAAAAATGATAAAATTACTCTTAGTGTGTGGTAGACATATATTTATATTACATTTTTACTTTATGTTTGGATTCATAGATTATTAGTTGGAATTTGGAAATTATTTTATCACTTATGCGGTCATTTGAAAAATCAAAATGTTATTTGAAAACTAGTTGAGACATTCCTGAATTTAGATTTATTCAATTTATATTAAATCTAAATCTATTGTTTAGTAAGGGTAATCTTATCATTTCCACCGATTTTCGTAAGGACGGGTTAATTGACACCCATGTGTCTATCTCCTCACCCCTTTTATTAGTAATTTTTTTAATTATCAAAATAATCATGAATAAAATTATACTTTAGTATATAAGTTGTTTAAAAACATCTCTTTACACACATGTCTGTAAATAATATTTTTTTTTCGGAAAAAAATAAAAATCTTCACACTCTTTTCTTAAACACAAATCAATTTAAAGAATTGCTTACGACCTAAAAAATTTTACGTTGATTAAATTTTATTTGTAATATTCTACAAGAGCTATTTGTACTTTTGGCATGAAATAAATGATTTGAAAATTAGGATCGTGAGGAGTGCTTTTTTAAAAAAAAAAATAATAATACCTTTCCTGATTCTAAAATCGAGCTGGCCATAGATATATACACCTGGTACCTTCATAAAACTTAAGCTATATAACCTTTGGATTTTATGGTTTTTGTTATATCCTATATTACCAAAATTCCCAATTTGTATAATATTTTACGTATACAATCGTCATTAGGAGAAGTTTTATTTATTTATATTTTTTTTTATTTTTTCTGAAACAACAGTCACCATAAGGAGTTATAAGGCTAATATACGTGTATCTATATTATTTTACATTATTATTATACAAAATTCAAATTTTCATAATAATTTATTGAAAAAATAATCATATATAATATTTTTCATGTCATTACTCACTCAGCACCTGTAAAGCTAAATTGTCAATTTTTATAACTTGCTTATCAAAAATGGGTAAACTTGAGTTTTTTAGGTTAAAAAGAGATGAGAAGCATAAAGAAAAAGATGAAAAAGAATTAAAAAAAAAAAAAAAAGGTGGATGTTTGAAAAGAAAAAGCAGAGAAAGAGGATTATGAATGAATATGGGTGTGGGTGAGAAGAGATAAGATATAATTATAATAAAAGGATAGTTTAGTAACAATTTGGAATATATTAAATAGATATTAAGTTTTAAACCATAATTGAGATGGTGTATTTAGTAATAAGGTGGGCAAAATAGAAAAATGGGTGACAATAGACTCCACATTTCCATAATTTTGATGATATAAAAGGGTCGAATTTCAAAAATAATCAAATTGTAATTCTTCATGTAATAAAAAAAAAATCAAATTCAAGGGATTTTTTTTCATATTTTTTTTAAATACAAGGACTTTTGTAACAAATTTATGAAATATAAGGTCATTTTACGATATTTCTCAATTATTATTATAATTATTTTATTTTATTATTTTTTTTTAAAATCTATTACCATATAATGATACCAACATTGACAACAATTAAAGATAACAATTAAAGATGGTTATGATCTTTGACAATGACAACGACTATGCTCTTCCTCTAGTTTCTCTCTCCCCATTTTACTCTCTCTTTTCTTTCTCTATCCTTTTTCTCACTTTTTTTTCTCTCTTTTCTCTTATGATTTTTCTCCCCTTCATATCTCTTTTCACTTTTACTCTCTTATCTTGTCTCTCTCTCTTTCTCTCTCACTCATTTTTTCTTCCCTCAATCTCTCCCACTATTTTTTTCTCCTATTTTTTTATTCTCCTCCGTCTCTCTCTTGACTTCCTATTACATTCCTTTATTTGTCTATCACAAGTTTCTCTCATCCGTCTCTATTTGTAGTTTCTCTTTCTTTCCTCTCTACTTTGTTCCATATATCTTTATTTTTTTACTTTCGCTCATCTCTATTTATTTATGATATTTTCCAAAAGTCAAAGTGTAATTTGGATTCTTCCATTACTCTCTTATTTTAACTTTTAAAAACAAAAGTAATGGTACTAAACATGCTTTTATTTTTTATTTAAAAAAAACTATAGTTACCAAACATGATTTTTTTTCAAAAATTAAAAAACAAAATGTTACATGTCTAAGGACTAATGTGAAATACTTTTACAAGTTTAAGAATCAAAATAACAATTTAAAATTTAGGAACCAAAATAATAATTTTTAATAGTTTATATACTAGTAGAGTCATTTCTTAAGTAACGACAATGTTTCAAATTCAAAATTATCGTAAGATGTTTAGGGATTGCACGAGGGGTTTGATTTCCTGTTGATATTATGGGCATATTTACTAATCCATAATAAACTCATCTAAAAGAGAATTTTAGTTTTTTCCACTTATTGTTTTTTTATTCCCTTCATTTCTTTTTCACTCATTTCCTTTACTGATTGCGGACTAGTAAATATGGCTTATATATGTTACAGATGGATAATGAAATAACTTCAAAAACTTATCTCTTGTGATGACAACTAGTTATATTTATTTATTGAGGATTAGTTGTTTGTTTTCGTTGATGAACTGGGGAAATTATGAGGAATTGGTACGTTCAATTTATATGAGAGTATTTGTTCAGATTAGATAGTTTATTACACATGAAAGTTTTTGCTTTGTTGCATTTATTTTGGTGCTTTGGTTTTCAATGCATGCATTCCAATGTCACACATTGTATTTAAGATATTTGTAAATATTTATTGGTTAGTTCATGGGTTTTTGCTGCTCCCTTAATTAAAAGTTTTGAACTTTTTATTTACTTTTGTTTTTCTATGCTTAGTATGTAGCTTTGACAAAGAAACGAGTGATTTCACCCAAAATTGTCAATGATGTTGGAAATTTGAGCATAGGCTTTGATTTTTGGTTAAAATTATACTAAACCCGGATAATGAAATAACTTTTGATCCATCCCTTCTCGTGGCAGCTATTTGTTCACAATGTTTTTTTTTCCCTCAAGTGTTAAGATTTCATTTGAAACTTGGATATTTGGAGGGAAAGAAAAAAAAAATTCCAAGAGCTTCCATTAATTAGTAGAAATGATAGAAATATTTCTCAAAAAATACTAGAATTTGATTTGATGTCATTTTTTAATATATATAATTTTGATACATTAATTAGTAAAACTAAAAACACTAAAATAAAATTTTATGAACTCTTAGGAAAAGTATTTTCTTTTTTTTTTCCTATAACTTTTTTCTCATAATTTCTTTTTTCCCCAATATCCGAGTTCCAAATGGAGCCCAACTTTTTAACTTTAAGAGTCAGCTTCATGGTTTCACAAAGCAATTTTGATGGGAAATGGAATATGCAACAAAAAAGAAGATAAATCCTAGACAATCATATGAGTTCCAACCTAGACGGAGGACGGAATACGCAAAAATAAACACAAACACAAACCCAGTAAAACCCTAGATAATTAAAAGAGTTGTAAGGGATTAATAGAATATAGAGTTGGAAAAAGAAGGAGAAAAAGACTTTTCTGTAGGTGAAACAATAGATGGGGATAATCGTCTTTAACCTCTCATAGGGCTTCTTCTCTACCTCTCGGAACTTTAACCTTGACTTTGAAAGTAGAGGTTCGAATCAATATTCTAGAGGCTTTTTTTTTTTTTTTTTGAAAGAATCGATATTCTAGAGTTAACTTTAGTGGAAACTAAATAAAAGATTTTTTTTCTCTTGACAGAATCAATATTCTCAAGTTAACTTCAGTGGAAACTAAATAAAAAGTATTTATAAGAACCGACTTTTATTTTTAAATCCATGTAAAAAATAACCTTTTTTACACTTATTTATTGATAAATTATTGTTTTAAAGTCCCTAAATAAAAAGGGCCTATTATTGGCCACCGACACTGGTCATTCCTGTTGGGTTAAGTCTTGGGCTTTGAGAAAAGAACGGCCATAAACATAGCCAGCCCAGCTTTATGGAAAACCTTGAATAAAGGGAAAATGACACCTAATATGATTTTTTTTTAAATAATTCTAAAATTATGGTTTTCAAAAATTATTTAACTTTTATACAACTTTTTAAAAATAAAATTCCAAAAATTATGACCTCCAAAATGCGGTATTATTTTTGTAAATAATTCTCTTTTTTTAAATAATTTATGTAATTAACATTGTGCATAATGAAAGAGGAAAGACAACATCTGATTGCTAGTGCGTTTTCCTAATATCGTTAAAGATATGATTGATGGTCTAAATCACATGCCTTCCATTTTTTTTTTCTTTTCTTTTTTAATTTTATTTATTTTTCTCCTTCTTATCTTTTTTTTTAATTTTTAATTTTTTTTCTTTTTTTATAATACTTTTTCTTTTGTATTCTCTTTTTCTTTTTTTCTTTTTTTCGAAGAAAAAACATCTTCCCTTTTCGTTTTTTTCAATAAACGAAAATATTAACTTTTTTTCCCTTTTTTTATGACAAAAAGAACTACATTTTTTCCTTAGAGACAAAAGAAACTATTTTTTTCTTTAATCTTTAAAGAACGAGAAAAACATATATATTTTTAAATTATTATTTGAGAAAATGAAAATCCATTAGTTTGCTAGCATTTTTTTTCTAGGTTACAATAGGTAACTAACTATTTTAGCAAAAATAAGTACTTAGTAACCTATTATTATTATTATTATTATTATTATTATTATATATATTTCTAAGCTAAAAACTTATAGTAACCATGTTTCTTTGGTTATTGGCTTACGATTTCTATTTATTTCTAATTACTAGTAGTAACAAAATTAGTTACTCGAAATTAGAAACCAATAATAAAATTAATTATTACAAATTAGTAACAAATTTTATTAATTTAGTTAGTGAAAACTAGAAACTAAATTAACTTTACTATTAACTAGTAATTAGCAATTTAAATGGTTACCAACTTGAGAAACTAAACTGATTACTAGGAAATTAAATTGGTTACTCCCTCTTTTTTTTTCTTTCTTTTGAGGAAATAGTTACTAACTACTCTTGAAACCAAAAACAAAATTGGTACCTACCTGTAACCGAAAACTAAATTAGTAATTGGTTAATGAGAAACCACCTTAGTTACTAGCTTTTATTTTTTAGTTTTTTTCTTTTGAGAAAATAGTTACCGGCTACTTTTGAAGCCAAAAGCTAAACTAAATTGGTTTCTATTAGTAATCCGAATCCAATTTGAGAAACTAGTCTGGTTACTGTCTTTTTTTTTAGAAAATATTTACTGGTTACTCTTAAAACCAAAAACCAATCTAAATTAGTTTCTATTGGTAATCAGAAATCAATCTAGCAGTTAGTTACTAATTTGATTAGTAACAAGAAACTAACTAGAGCAATCAATTTAGTTACTAAGAATTTCGCTAAAAGAAAACTAAACTGGTTTTCATGAAATTTTTGCGGTTTCTTGTGATCTATTTACATACAAGGTACTCTATAAAAATAAAACCATATTAGTTTTTAGGAAATCTTTGCAGTTTTATGTGATCTACTTATGTACTGGGCAATATGTTAAAAGAAAACTAAACTGCTTTTTAGGAAATATTTGTGATTTATTTAAGTATAAAGTATTTTGCTAAAAAAAGAAACCAATCTAGTTTCCATAAAACCTTTGTAGTTTTATATGATTTACTTACATACATGATATTTTGCTAAAAGAAAACTAAACTAGTTTGCAGGAAACCTTTGTAATTTTCTGTGTTTTATTTACATACAAAAAATTCTACTAAAAAGAAATTAAATTAGTTTTCAGGAAACTTTTATAGTTTCTTGTGATTCACTTTATAATTTTTAGGAAATCTTTGTGGTTTCTTGTATTTTACTTACGTATAAGAAATTCTACTAAAAAGAAATCAAACTAGTTTTCAGGAAACCTTTATAGTTTCCTGTCATTAACTTATATACAAGATATTCTGCTACACATAAATTAAACTAATTTCCTAGAAACCTTTTGGTTTCTTGTGATTTATTTACATACAAAGTATTTTGTTATAAAGAAACCAAATTAGTTTCTAAAAAATCTTTGTGAATTCTAAAGGTTCTTATGATTTACTTATATACAGGGTATTTTACTATAAGGAAATTAAACTAGTTTCTAGGAAATTTTTTTAGTTTTCAAAGGTTTTTTGTGATTTACTTATATACTGGATATTCTACCAAAAAGAAACCAACATAGTTTCTAGGAAAACATTTGTGGCTTTCTATGATTTATTTACGTATAAGGTATTATGCTAAAAAGAATCCAAACTAGTTTCTTGTGATTTACTTACATACTAGAAATTCTGCTTAAAAAAAAACCCCAAATTGGTTCCTATGATTTAATTATATACAAAATATTCTGTTACATATAAATCAAACTGACCTCTTAGAAACTTTTTTAGTTTCGTGTGATTTACTTACATATAAAGTATTCTATTATGAGGAAATTAAATTGGTTTCTAAGAAACCATTATCGTTTCTTATGATTTATTTACATAAAAGTATTTCACTAAAAGGAAACAATATAGATTACTAGGAAACCTCAAAGATTTCCTATGATTTACTAATGTATAAGGTATTTTGCTAAAAGAAAACCAAACTAATTTCTTGGAAACTAAAGGTGGGCAAAAAAATAAAATAAAATAACATGTTTTTCTTGCTTCGTAAAGATTAGAGGAAAAAAAAAGTAATTAATATGTCCTAAGAGGGGGAAAAAGATTTAATTGAAGAAAAAATCAGAAGAAACTAATGATTTAAAAAAATGGAAAAAAACAATGCAGAAAACCAATTAAATAAAAGAAAAATCTAGAAGAAGCTAAGAGAAAAAAACTGAAAAATAATAGATAAAAGCAATTGGAATAAACTAATGAAATAAAAGAAAAAATTGGAAAAATACTAATAAAAGAGATAAAAGGAATGGAAAAAATAACTGGAAGAAACTAATGAAAGCAATAAAAATAATGGAAAAAACCCTAATGAAAGTAATAAAAATAACAAAAAAAAAGTGAACTAAATTAGTTTCCAGGAAACCATTATCGTTTCTTATAATTTACTTACGTAAAAGCATTTCGCTAAAAGAAAACCATATAGATTACTAGGAAACCTTAAAGATTTCTAATGATTTACTAACGTGCAAAGTATTCTTCTAAAAGAAAACCAAACTAATTTCCTGGAAACTAAAGGTGGGCAAAAAAATGAAAAATAAAATCATGTTTTTCTTGCTTCGTAAAGATTAGAGAAAAAATAAGTAGTTAATATGTCCTAAGAGGGGGAAAAAGATTTAATTGAAAAAAAATAGATAAAAGAAAAAATCGGAAGAAACTAATGATTTTTTAAAAAAATAAAAAAACTATGCAGGAAACCAATTAAATAAAAGAAAAAACTAGAAGAAATTAAGAAAAAAATAAAAATAATGGATAAAAGCAATTGGAATAAACTAATGAAATAAAAGAAAAATTTGGAAAAATACAAATGAAAGAGATAAAAAGAATGGAAAAAACAACTAGAAAAAACTAATGAAAGCAACAAAAATAATAGAAAAATAACCTAATGAAAGTAATAAAAAATGACAAAAAAAAAAAAAGATGAATAACAATACGAAGCCATGAGGCTCGAATCCCATTTAGGAAGGAAGTTAGTTGGTGGCCAAATCACTAAGCTAAGAAGCAACCACAATGTATTTAGCACATTTAATATTGAAAACCTGTGTTTTAAAAAAAGATGGCAAAATAACGAAAATGTCATTGCATTTTCTAGCTGAAATATTTAGGAAAATGATGTCTAAAGTCGTACAGAATTTTAATTATTTAGGGAAGGTCGTAAATTTGGTATCATTTTTGAAAATATATTTATAAATGTCTAAAATCTTTGAAAAATTCTTGATAACAGCGGCGATTTTGATGAGTTTTTGATAAATTCTTGATGGATTTTTAACAATCTTGATAGATTTTTAATGTCAATGTTAATCTTGATGGATTCTCGATAGATTTTTGACGCATTCTTGATAAATTCTTGATTAATTCCCTCCCAAAAATAGTAGAATCTATGATGGTAGTAAATTTAGTTAAATATTTCAAAAAATAGTAGTTGACTGCTTAACCCTACTATTTAGACTCAACTAATTATTTAACTATCATTTTATTGTTTATTCTAATTTATACTATTTTTATTTTTAAAAAGTCTTTATGTTTTCAGGTTGTCATCGCTCGAACCAATTCCAATTTTAATAAAAAATCTATCTTCTAAAAGTGTAGATCACAGAGATTCAAATAGCAAAAGTATAAATAAAAACACTGTTAATAGTTACAATTTTTCAATTCCTTATTTCCTATTCTTAAATATTTTTTGGGGATAATATCAAAAAAAAAACACCATCTTTAGTGTTTTATCAAAAAAAAAAAACGCACATTTTTATTTAGATCAAATTAAACATTCAATTTGTATTTTCCTTTCAAATAGAACTTGGCTCACACACTTAGTAAAAATTGAAACTGTGAATTGTTTTAAAAGACAATTTTACCTTTAAAATCATAAAACATATATTAAAAGTAATAAATATGGAAAACCAATTATCATTATCTTTTTTAAAAAAAATATTTTAAATGAAAATAATAATTATTAAATATTTTTTTAACATTTAATTATTTTTAATTAAACTTATTTTAGTTTCAATAATTATTTTTTTCACTTAAATTTATTAAAAAAAGAAAGAAAAAACAAGAATCTTTTTTATTTTCTCTCTCTCTCTCTCTCTCTCTCTCTCTCTCTCTCTCTCTCTAATTTTAATTGTTTTGAATAATTTAAACTCTTGAAAAACAAAAGAGAAAACAAGAATTTTTTTAAACTTTTTTCGTTCTTCTTTCTAAAATTCTTTTGAATAGTTGAAACTTTTTTTTTAATAATTATTATTTTCAATTAAAACATTTTTTTGAGAAAAAGGAGAATATTTATTAGTTTTAATATATATTTTATGAGTTTAAAGGGTAAAATTATCTTTTTTAATGAATTAAAGTTTCAATTTTGACTACGTGTGTGAGCCCAGTTCTATTTGATAGGAAAACATAAATTGAATGTTTAATTTGATATTAATAAAAAAGTGTGGGCTTTTTTTTTTTTTGGATAAAATACTAAAGGTGATAGGTTTTTTCTTTTTTAATATTATCCCATATTTTTTTTTAGTTAGGAATCATCTTTTTTTTATTAAAAAAAAAAGAGAACGTTAACTTTATTTAATTTTTTTATTATGATTTGTTAACTCTTTTTTTTCATTTGCTATTTTTATTATCAAAATTAAGCCTCTATTATGATGCAATTATGTATCTTTTTAATTGATAGACACGTGGATATGGTGTCTATCAATTATATATTAGCTTCATAATTAGTTTTTTTTTCCTCTTCCATTTTAGTTAATATTCTAAACTATTCAATTAGCTTATAGAGTTTAGCCCAGAAAAATTTATAATAAATTTAAAAGAGATATAGAATGGATTATAGGAATACGTGTATAAAAAAAAAACTCTAAAATATGACATTTTTATAATTTTAACACTATCTTAGTTTGTGCAAAATAATATCTCCAAATTTAAGGTATATGCACTAACTAAGTGATTTAAACTAACTATTTTAAGACTAACTGTTTTAAGTTATTTCAATTGACTTTTTGTGTTAATTAGCAAAAATAAGATATTCTCAATTCATATATCGTGTTTAGTAAAAAATTTATTGGTCAATTTATATATAGAAAATATAAATTTACAGAGATTTTAAATATAGAAATATAATTTTGCACAAATTAAAAGACATAACAAGAATACCCCTTCCAACCTCATGTTTCAGTAGATGCCCTTTTATTTTCTTTGTACCCATATATCCTTTATTTAAAGGGTGACTATATTTGCACCCCTAATTAGAGTAAAGGCACCCCTTTATTATTATTTTTTTTTTTTGGAAATTATTAGTTACTAATAAATCTAAAAAGACTATATTGGACAAATTTTAAATAGTACACTCCAAAATCTGCTAAATTTAACATACACCTAAAGTTTTGTTTTCATTTAAGCTCTCATCCAATTCCCTTTTTTAAGAAAAGAAAATCTCTTTGTACTCATAACTATATAATGAAAAAAGGGTTGAAAGTTATGGCCAAAAGTTCACCGGGAAAAAAATAAAACAAACTAAACAAAAAAGTTAGAAACATAAGAAGAAGAAAAAAATAGATAAGATTGCTTGTCAATTGAATCTTGAGATTTTATAGGTTGATGATACTTATCTATTATCTTTTCTTATTTCTTATATATTCCGGAAGAATTAGAGAAAATGGCGGAGAGAAAGAAATTAAGCAAAGGCCAAATTATGAGTAATTTAAGAATTATAATTATTTTAGCATTAATAAATATAATTTTAAATTTATTTTGTAGAGTTAACTTTTATACTATTTTAGGGTGCAAATATAGAACACTTATTTAAATTAATATTTCTTTAATTCCAATTTTAGCCTTGGACGAGTAACACTAAACCAGCCTATCCCTTTCATCTCCAAATTCAGATATAGCAAAACCCTAATTCTTGACTTTTTCCCCAAATTCGCTCACAGATCGAAACAATCCTAGGTCTAAAATGGTTTGTGATGGTTGGAACTCGCGAAACAATGGTTGAGAAGATGAGATCTGGAGTCTTAGCTTGAGGAAATTGGTGCACGACGTTAATGGAGCTTGGATCTAGGAACTCCGTTGAAGTACGACGTCGGCAAGAACCTGAGTTGATGAGTTTGGCTATGGCTATGTCAGAAGCTGATGGTTTCGGCGGTGAGGTGAGACACGCAGCGTGTGAAGAGGCTCGAACTGCAATTTCCGGCGTTGTGGCCTGCGAAACTCCGGGAAAATGTGGCGCAACGATCCAGGGATATAAATGAATTATATTGGTAAATTAGTTATATGCATCAATATGTCCAACTAACTTGGTATAACGGTAAACTCTAATTATTACAACTTAAACAGAGATATAAAAATTAAAACTCTAAAAAAGGGTACGTACTTAAACATGATGCTAAAAATGGGCATCCCATGGAATTTCCTCAAGACGACTATATTTCATGGTTTTCTTTCTTTTTTTTTTTTTTTTCTCTTTCAGGTAACCCATGGATTATATACAAAGAGATATTTACAAACGAATTACTATTTATGAAAAGGCAACTTATATCATTCATTTTCCATTCCTAAGGAAGGACTCAAAATAAACATTTGCATTTTAACATTACCTGTGTTCCCTTGAAATAAAAAACGTAACAGTGTTAAAAAAGGGCAATAAACTTTAACGATGTTATACTAGAAGAATCAAACTAAGGAATCAATTAAAATAATGTACAAATAATTACCGATAGATAAAACAAACAAGAAATACTATAAATTTATTTGACCAACCACTAAACTAAATCAAAATAGTTAAATTTACATCAACAGTCAAAAATTCTGTAACTATTAATATATAAATGTGAAAATCCCTGTTAAAGTCTAACCCATGTATATCGTGATATTTTATATCTTAAAAATGTGGCAGTATTTGGCAACATCAGCGGCCCTACTACCTTGAAATCAAATGAACGGTCTAGAATGGATGTCTTTGAAGTCCCTTCTAGCCACTTTCAAAGAAAAAGTTAAAAGAAAATTCCCTTATAAAAGTAATTCCATTCAGAAAACAAGAAGGGAGCTTGTTTTCTCATCGGAACCAGCCCATGTTTTTGGCCTGGAAACATTTTCTGATTTTCGTAATAGTGTCTGTTTGGTTGAATTTATCTAGAAACTCCTACGCTAACAACAATTAAATCAAGTAATGCTCGACGAGTTAGTTCCCAAGCCACTTCCAGAAAAACGAAAAAAAAAGGGACAAAATGTAAAAAATGCGGCCAATCCAGATATCTACCACCAAAAGTAGATATGAAATGATACAAACATGAACGGCACCAATGGTAGACAGATTTGAAGCAGAAGAGGATATAAAGACGCAGAGGAAACATCAGATCAAGATACAGAATCCAAACAATTTTCTTCAAAATCTTTTTGTTTTGTCCTTTAACACAATCTAGATATCGCCAAAGGAGGCATATTTGTAGTAATATGTAAAACACAATACAAAACGGTTAATTCTAAATCTGACACTCTTCCTAACCTTTTGTCAAGACATTCTTCTGTAATTTTCAAACACACCATCCCAATTGGCAGATTGAGCAAAAGTTCAAAGAATATCCTGTTACTTTGGATCATTTCCATATTCAAGCTCGGAGAAAGAACCCAATTATGATGTCAATCAGAACCACCCACGTCAACACTTTGCTTCAGAAACTCCTTAGCCTCAACTATGTCCTAGAAGACATATCAAGTATGAGTTAGTAATGTACAGTAAATTTATATCATACTTTATAATATCAAGTAAAATAATATCCCAAATCCCATTACAGAAATAGAGAAACACACAGTAGAAATATCATTTCCTCTTCTTTTCAGTTCCCTCCTTAGATGCCTAATGCCTGTACTAATTGACTGCTTTTCAGGGTGAACCCGTAAGTTCACATAATTCTCTTTCCATAATGGAACAGTGTAACCCATCTGTCAATTGTCAATTAATTCTTGGTCATCGACACTTACGGCTATTTGGATGTTTATTTAGGTCTAGAACCCCTCTTTTATCTCCATTTAAACAAAACAAAATGACTGAAATTTTACTTTGAATCATCTATATTCTAGTACAGCTTGGCACTTTCCTGGCGCACTGCCATTTAATCTACTAGTCCACCTAAAACCCAAGGTGATAGAATTCACAATAAATTCTAGTTTCCAACTTCTACCATGACAACCCTGAAATGTCATGCTTCCTCTCTTCTATGCACATTCCATCACGTTTGAGCATAATTCTACAACAGAAACTTAATAGCACAAACCATATCCAGCATGAATACAAGAAGCACCACAAACATGGTGAAGCAACTAGCAAGTGAACATTATAATAAATGAGTAGCATATAGTTCTATAACTGTGATATTAAACTGTCGACATTAAGCGAACATTCTAAAAAGTTATGATACCTGCTGCAACAGTATTGCTTCTTGAGGACAAGTTGGAAATCGCATGAGACCAACTCCAACCATTAATAGACCATAACATCCTAGAGAGACAATGAAATAGATAGGTAGCTGGGAAGAAAATGAAACAGGGCAGCGGTAAGCTTTGTCTAAAAGAGAAAAACAAGTGAAATAAATAGCTTAAAAAATTGAATGGTGACATAAACTCACCAACCAAGTATAACTACAAGGAAGAATAGATGTCTGCAAAAGACCAATCCAAAAGGAAGAAATGACCACCAGAAATGTTATTATCTTTACAATATGCTTCATCCTTCGTCCTGCCTCCTACATCAGATTAAGCAAAACCCCTGAACCAAACAATATATACCTATATCATACGGTGCAGGCATTAAAAACCAAAGAACCAAGAAAATGAAACCAAGCACAAAATGTAATTAACTATCCATACTGAAACAAATAGTCCTTCATATATTCATGGTACAAAAAGTCTGTCCAATTCAACAAGCACTAGGCTATAGAAAAACAAACAATTTTCACCTAAGAACTAACACTTGAGGTAAAAAGCATTAAGAACAAATAGCTGCCATCAGAAGGGATGGATCAAAAAGTTATCTCATTATCCGGGTGTAATATAATTTTAACCGGAAATCAAAGCCCTTGCGCAAATTCCCAACATCATTTGGCAATTTTGGGTGAAATCACCCTTTTAATCAAAGCCCTTGCGCAAATTCCCAATAATCTAAAAACGTAACCAATAAATTGAGCATAGAAAAACAAAAATAAATAAAAGTTTGAAACTTTTAATCAACAGAACAGCAAAAACCCACAAACTAACCAATAAATATTTACAAATATCTTAAATACAATGCATGACTTTGGGATGCATGCATTGAAAACCAAAGCACCAAAATAAATGCAACAAAGCACAAAACTTTTTTGTGTAATCAACTATCTAATCTGAAACAAATTATCTCACATAAATTCAAGGCACCAATTCCTCATAGTTTCCCCAGTTCATAAATGAAAACAAACAACTAGTCCTTAATAAATTTATTGTAAATATAACTAGTTGCCATCAAAAGGGATAGGCTTTTGAAGCTATTTCATTATACGTGTGTAACATACCGGCCATGTTTACTAGTCCGTAATCAGTAAAGAAAATGAGAGGAAAAGGGAATAGAGAGAATAAGAAACAATGAGTGGGAAAGACTATAGGGGCCGTTTGGTATAGGATTTGAAAACAAAGTTTTCAAAAAGTAGGATCCTTTTTGAAAATAAGGGTTGTACTTAAAATTTTGAAAATCTAAAATTCATTTGGTAAAGTGTTTTCAAATAGTTTTCGAATTCAAAAACAAGGAATTTGTGTCTGGTTGAGATTTTTTGAAAACAGTTTCTATTTATCCTAAATTAGATAGCCATGAAATAGCTCTCTACCTTAGATGGCCATTGAGCCACATCGTCATACTCGTCAAGTTTAGGTACCATAGTAATTGTGTTTGCTAAAATCAAGGAACTAACTCTATTATGATATATTCTAAATAATTAAAACAAATAAAAAGTACTAACTATATTAACACCCAAAGTAAACTAAAAATGGCATTTAGAGGACCTGCAATGATGGAGATATCTTTGCCTTTGTACCTGTTAAATATGACGTTTTAAAAAAAAAAAAAAAGGAGACATTAAAAGATACAAGTGTGAAACAACTGTTACTAATCCAAGTGCATGTACATTAATTAACAGGAGATGCCCGATATTAGGAAGTCATATGGACTAATCAGTTTCTCCCTCTCTTCAATCTTTTGATTTAAATATCAGAGTCAGGTGCTCTGTAATCATCGAGATATGTTTGTTTTACTTTATTAGAAACAAAAACAAGTAGAACAACAAAGCGGTCTATATTTTTTTTGAAGCACTTGTAGTTGCAGTTACAGGACATTAGTACTGTTGGACAGGTCAAGTGTTCATGTTATGTGGTTGGAAAAGTCCCGCAAATATCCCCTCTGCTCCTCATTTATCATTTTAATTAAGATATTCTAAAATTTAAGGAACTCGCATATGTTCTATTGTTCTTTTCCCTTTTTTCCTTGCCACTCACTAATAGCATTAACACATGCCAAACATATTCTGAGACTGAAACCAGCTACAACCTTCTTCTCAAAACCAACATCTTTATCTGATCTCATGTAATAATCTAAACTAGATAGATCAAAAAGGCTGCACATCATGCATCCATCCATCATATGCATCCAACATCTGATCCTGTCATAGCCATCTCTCTCTATTTCTTTCTCTCTATATATAAAATATAAAAATATAAAGAGAACTGAAAAAAGAGAGAAATAACATGCACTGAATAAGCTCTAGCTTTTTGGTTATTTCACTCTATGAGTCCATTTAATATGTTTACAAATACTACTTCCCTATAATACACAAGGTTCCTGTGACCCAATATAGATACGAAACCAAAACATTATAGATACAGAAATTGATCGGCATATTTGAATGAAAAAAATATTTTTTGAGGCTAAAAAAAGGAACTAATCAGTTAAAATATTTGTACTTGCAATAAAGTTGTACTCTAACCCTCCCCCCAACCCCCCCAAAAAAAGTACAAGGTTTTGAACATTTCAAAGAACGAATTAAACAAAAAGTAAAAACAAACCCTTCTCACCAGGTACAAAAATGGTGCAAAATCAATTGCGACATGTACAATACAAGTATTGAACCTTAACTCAATTCTAGGATACAACTAGTTCAATCAAATAATAAGCACCCACAATAGGGGAAGTAGAAAACAACACGTTCGGCAACTAAGAATCTAGCAAAATTAATTCGTACTGAATTGTTTGAGAACAATGTTTCTTCTCCAAAAACTAAGAGGGAAAGTGAATCAATAAGACCAAGGCATCAATTATTTAAGGGGAAGAGAACAACAGAGAAAATAGTTTGTTCTTTTCCTATTCAACCACAAAAAAAAAGAGTAATGGGGTTTTCTTCTTGTACAAAAAGAAGAATAAATAACCTGATCACAATGAAATTTCTCTCTATCTCTCTATTTTCTTAGCAACCAAACAGGTTAAAAAGAGTTCAAAATACAAGCCAATACAACAATCCAACTATACATACAAAATCTCACAATTATACTCAAAATTCCTAATCAGCAAAATCATTTTTACTCGGATAAGAGTAATAAGACACTCAAAAATTGTCTACGAGGGAGAAACCTAATCTATTTTCCAATTCAGATGCAAATAAAATTGTTTGAATTTAAACCCCAGAAACTGTTTGAACTTTTTGGTAAAGGAATAAAACTGATGCACATGCAAGAGAAGAGAAAAGGAGAAGGAAATTTCGAGGCTACCTGCTATAGATTGAGTCGAGCTCGTCAATTGCCGGAGCTCGTCGATGGCAGAGGAGGAATCTGATGAGTCGAGCTTCAAGCTTCGTCCGTGGCTGGAGCTCGTCAATGGTTAGAGGAGCTGATTGGATCGAGCATCGTCAATGGCTGCGCAAAGGAGGAAAGGGCACGAGTCTGGGCTTTAAGTAATATCCCCCGACAAACGATAAAAAAATCGTTTTCTCAATTTTAGCCTATTTTTTGAGTTGGGCTTGGAAACAGTTTTGTGATACAAGCCGATCAAACTAGCATTTATTTGACTCCGTGTTTTCAAAGCTTTTAAGTTTAAAGAAGTTGATTCGAATACGATACCAAACGGCCTTAAAATTCTCTTTCAGGTGTGTCTATTAAGATGGGGAAAAATTCATAAATACTAGTTTTTTAAATCATATTTTCATAAATAATTATTTTTTATTTTTATTTTATAAAACTCATTTTTTTTAAGAAATGTAGATCACTATTCTTTCACACATGAAATATAAACCATAGTATACATTTTATGCATGAAATGTATAACCGTGATCTATATTACACTAAAAATTTATATATATTTTAAAATGTATATCATAGGTCAAAATTAAATGAAAAATGTAAACTGTGATAAATATTTATAATATAAATGTATATTGTTTATATTTTACACATAAAATGTGCACTTTATGGATAAAATTTACATTATAAATGTGGATCAGTTATATTTTGCATATGAAATGTAGACCATAAAAATAAATAATTTTGAAAAAAAAGAAGTTAAATATGGGTATTTATAAAAATAAGTTTTAAAAACGAGTACTATGTGTAAATTTTTCATTACAAATTAGAAAATATGCTCATAATATTAACAGAAATCAAAGCCCCTATGCAATTCCCAAACATCATTTGGCAGTTTTGAGTTTGAAACTTTGCCCTTACTTAAGAATGCTACTTAGATTTGTGAAAAAAAATAAAAAAAAAAATAAAATTGTAAACATAAATGCAATAGTGGCAAAATAAGGGGAAAAAAAGAAGAAGTTAGATACATATTAATAAATGGATTAAATACATAATCTTAAAAAAAAAAAAAAAAAAAAAAAAAGAGCAAGATTATGACATGTAGAAACATCAAATTGTGTTTTTTTGGGCCTCAGAGGGCAATAAAACCTCCTCTTTGTTCTTGTTTGATAAATTTTTAAGAGAACACGAGTAAGAAAGAAACACATAAAGCTTTCTCACCCATGGTCTAAGATTCTAACGAAATCAGTGCGGGAATGAGAAGGAAATATGAATGTTATGGCTTTATTGGATTATGTGTGAAATGAAATGAAATACTGGATTATGATGAAATGAGAAAGGTTGTAATTTGGAGCTTTTCCATCCTGTATTGATGAGAGGAGGGAGACTAGCAAGAGAACAGCGACGACAATGGCGCAGAGGCTGATATTGTTGATTAAGCTACGTGAGGTGAGAGGAAAAGAAAGGAAAGAATCCTAATAAGTTGGACGAGACATGAACTGGGGGTCTAGGAGCCTTGCCCTGGGGGCATCTGTTTAAGGAATGGCATTTTCGTGAACATAAAACATTAAACGGCACTTATTTTATTTTAGAGTTAATTACACAAATGATAATTAAATTATATATATTTTACTACTGATTTTTCAAATTACATAGTGTGATAGACTAGATTATCAAAAATTATGCAATTATTGTAGCAATAACTCTTTTATTTTAAAAGAAATAAGTACCTTACAAAGTATATAATTTGATATTATAACTGAGAATGAGAGTATTAATTTTCAACCTAGGTAATAGATTACAAAGGAAAGACTTGCCTCAAAAGTCAATGTCAACTCTAGTTACCACTCAAGGTCACTTTTGTAGATGGTCAAAATCAGCACTGGTCAACCATAAAACAGTCAATAATCACAATCAAAGTCAACACTTGTAAATTTTTTTAAAAAAAGAAATCAATTTTATATAAATTAAATCCATATATTTTGATCTATTAAATATGAAAAATGATGATTTTTTAAATAAGTTTCAAAATTTAACTATTGTTTATCAGTGTTTAAAAAATAGCCATTTGTTAAATTGTGATCCAAAATTCGGCCGCTTAAAAGCCCTAACTTCTATATTGGATTGGATTTTCTAGGGTTTAACCATTAAAGCAAAAACAAATTATAAAAATGCAGTCAAGAAAGAGAATTGATTTTCGTTGTATTTTTAAAAGGCTACTCAAACATTGTGATGGCAAATTTGTAATTAAAATCATCTTTTTTAAATAGCATATATTTCTAATAAACGGTTTAATAAAAGCACGACGGTTAGCTAACCCATTCGTGAGACCTAGTATACTATTTTTTGGGTTCGATCCCACGTTTCTCTCTTTTTAATTTTTTTTCTTAAATTTTTTGTTGATTTTTTTACCTTTCCATTTTTTTCTGTCCTTTTTTCATTTTTTTTATTCTTTTGCCTTTTTTTCAATTAAATCATCTCTAGTCTTTTTTTTCCCTTTCTCTTTCACTTTTTTTCGGACAAAAAAACATTAATTTTTGTTTCTTATAGATATGAGATATTACTTTATTTTTTGTAATTTTACAAAAAAAGAAAATTACATTTTCTTTTTCTCATTTTTAATTATTATTTATTTTTAGAATAAGATATTTTTCCCTATTTGTTAATTTTTTTTTATTATTTTCTTTATTATATACAATGAGACTATATTAGAATATGGACAAAAATTTTTGAAGTTACTAATTATCTCAACAAACATTGAGTACTTAGTAATCTATAAAAACTACTTAGGTTTCTAGTTACCAATAATCAATCTACTAGCTGATTTCCAAATTGGTAGTTTCTTATACGACCAGTGATTGTTACTAGATTTCCAAAGTGGTGATAGTTACAAGACTTGTGAGTGGTATCTACTAGCATCCAATATATAGTTACCAATTATCGAATGAGTTATTAGTTACTAGTTTATGATTTCCATACAAGACCAATCTAGTTATTGGTTACTAATAAACAATATAATTACCAATTTATTACCAGTTTTTCTAATTACCAGTTAGTTACTAGTTTCTCTAGCTACTAGTTTTCAGATTGGTAGCCACTTACAAAACTGTTGATTGAGTAACCAGCTTTGGTTATCAGTTACTCGTTTCCAAAATAGTTACAAGATTGGTGACTGGTAGCCGTTAATAATTAATTTGGTTATTAGTTACTTATTTGGTTATTAATTTTTAACTTCTATACAAGACCAATAAAGTTATTAGTTACTTGTTTTCAAAATAGTGACTAGTTACTAGACTAATGAGTGGTAGTTACCAGTAATTAAATTGGTTATCAATTACCAAGTTGGTTACTAGCTTCTTGTTTCTATACAAAACCTTCTTGTTTCTATACAAAACCAATCTAGTTACTGGTTATTGGTAACCAATCTTATTACTGATAACCAATAGCCAATGTAGTTACTAATTTCTTATTGGTTACTCTAATTACAAATTAGTTATTAATTACTGTTACTAGCTTCTCTAGTTTCTAATTTTCAGAATGGTAGCCACTTACGAAATTGGTAATTGAGTAAACTATATTTGGTTACTAGTTATTTGTTTCCAAAGTTGTAATAAAACCGGTGATTAGTAGCTACCAGTAACCAAAAGGTTACCAATTTCTTGTATGGTTATTAGTTTTTGGCTTTTATACAAGATCAATACAGTCACTTGTTCCTAGTTTCTCTTGTTACTTCTTTCTAAAATAGTGATTGTTTCTAGTTTCTCAAAATCCCTTCGGTTTTGTCTCAATTAGATAATCCACTTTGGGTTTACAAAAAGTAACAAAATCCTCCACTCACATTTCAATAAATAAACAAAGTCAAAATTTAATCAATAATCAGAACAAGAAGTTCATTTGTCGTTCTCGCATTTAGAATTCGTTTTCCCTGAAAATAATTAAATACATTTACCAAGTTTAAGCCCTGATCGTGCTAAGTTGTGATCTCGTCTTGCTTTCTGTGAGGGAGGAGCCAAAGGTCGTTTCTGACCACGAACTGGGTGGAAACAAGAGCCAAAAAAACAGGGTTCAACGCCTTATGAAAGAAATAACAAAAGAATCAAAACAACCAACGAGAAGGCACGACAACTTTAGAAGTACATTCAATCAAAATACAAATACCCTTTACATGAAAAGCAGAAGCACATTAAATTTTCATTCACATTTAAACAACAAACAAGTGGTTTCCAGAGTCTCAAACCAACTTCTTGACTTTCACTGGTGACGAATTCCGTTCACAACAAGGTAACAAAGAAAGCATATAATGCTCCCAAAAATTAACCTTCGTCGAAGGGCCATCCAGTATACCCCACCTGGTGGTGGTTGTTTTCACGCACAGCAGGAGAGCTAGTTCCAGCTCTTCCATTGTGGTTGGAGCTTGAACTAGAGGAGCGGAATGGCCACAAGTATGACAATGGGTGTCGTCTTCCGTGATTCTCCCTATTGTTTTCCCTTCCATTGGAGTTACTACCCAAACTGCTGCTGCTTCTAGTTCGATTAGTTGAGCTCCTGGTGCTGTTTAGTCCTTGAGCCGGTAGTTCTTGGCGGCAGACAGGGCAACTGTTGTGCTGGCTCAACCACGGTACAATACAATCTGAGTGATATAAATGGTTACATGGCATTTGCCTTGCTTCAGATCCCAGCTCAAATTTGTCTTTGCAAACAGGACAGTGTGAATCAGAACGAAGATGCTTATTCGATATCTTGATGGTTGGCATTGCATCAATTGATGATCTGGATGCCGGGGGAGGGCCTCGACGATCATTAGTTGAAAGCTGCTCAAATAGTTCTTCCAGTCCAGGACCAATAAAATAATCGCCAACATTACCACGAGTTAGACCAATCCCAGGAGTCCCATTAAAAAGTGCTTCAAACCCACCATTTCCAGACAATCTAAATGGAATCTGCCCACCGAAGATTAACAAAGGACCAACGCCTGGGTTATGTTCAGGAACTGGATCTGATCTCCCCCTGATGTCAAGGCTATTGCTTCTATCAACCATCCGTTGCCTCATAAAGGCTGAGATAGAATTCAGTAGTCGAAATTGTCGCTCACGGTCTTCATCACTGTCCAGATCAAGCAAATCAAGTGTACTGGCCGGTACCATATCATCGAGTTCCTGAATAAAACCTGAATTACAGCTGGGGCAAACAGCATCCCGGCCCCGCAGTCGAACTGGTTGTCTGCATCTGTAACACCAATGCGTGTTTCGGCCACTCATCCTCTCTCTCTCTCTCTCTCTCTCTCTCTCTCTCTCTCTCTCTCTAAAACTATAAAATCCTTATCTAGTCTAGTCGTTGGCACTCATCAGGTCTTCAACTATTACCTGAATGGAAAAAGAAAAGATGAAGAAATAAGGAAATCTCTTACCAAAACGAGACGAATACAAATTTTCACACCATATGATATCCTCAGAATGATTCATCTTCATTCATCATAAAGAACCTCACCCAGAATGACAGAACAAAGAGTCCATCTGATATCAATGATTACAATAATCTCCGTTTCTAGTTATCTAAACGTAACATTTCAATTAGAAACAATGTCGATCTAAAAATCAGGCCAAGTCGGCTTTGCGACATTAGCTGGGGTAAAAATTTGATCTTGTTGGTACTCCTAGCACTACTACTCGCTTACTTAACTTTACAGAAAACAACGTTAATAGTTCACAGAAACAGCCTGCATTACAGAAAAACAAACTTTCGTGTTACAGATTTACACCCTTGCGAATGCTCAGTTAAAACCTCCTCTAACTCCATAGATCTAATTTAGCATTAATACCCATATTCAAAATAATAATAATAAATTGCTTGGTTCCCAGAAAAAAAAAAAAAAAATTGTTCCCAATAGGCAATAACAATAACTCGTAAGAAAACTAACTAAATCGATGCAACTGATTACAATCAATTAAAAATTCCCAAATCCAGAGCAAAACGCCTCAAATACTAACCATGTCCACACCTAGCCAAAGGCAAAATACAAATTAGCCATTAAAAAATGATACAAACCCAAATCCCAAAATCAAAATTTATAGAACAACAGAAAAATTCAGGCCCATAAAAACAAAATCTTAGCATAAAATTCAAACGAAATTGTTGCGAAAGAAAATGGTGTAAAATTAGAGAATAAAAGCGTAGAATCTTCAAATTAATATCGAAATAGAGGAATTGGGATGTACCGTACGAAGATCGAGAGAAGACCTAGAGGATCCAAACGAATTTTTTGGTGAGGAGCGCGAGAGAGACAGAGAGAGATTGGACGAAACCCTACGCTGAGGCCGAGGGGTGGAATTTTGATTTTTTTTCCTTTTTATTTATTTATTTATTCATTTATTTAAGGCAAGAGGCCTAGACGATTGGCTTGCCTGTCGCTTATCCTAAATTACACGTGGTGCGTGTTTTTATATCTCACTGTTAAAAACAACGGTACTGTAGTGTCCCATTCAGGAGTCGTATTCGGATGTGGCCTCCACCATTCTCGGTTATGGGCCCTAGACACTTTTGTAATTTGTATTTTTCTGTACGGGATAATAATATATATATATATAAGGCTTTTAGCCAAATAACAGAATTTTGGGTAACTATTAGAAAAATCTCCCTTTTTTAAACACTAGTTAAAAATGGTCAAATTTTGAAAATTATTTAATAAATAGCCGTTTCTCGTATTTAATAGATTTATTTTTAAAAAATAGATTAACTAGAACACATTCATTTATCAGTATAAAATTATATAATGGCCATTTTATTAAATAGATATAATAAATGACCATTTTTAAATTAATCTAAAAAAAGGACTTTTTTTATAAATATTATGAAAAAATGATGACTTGTAGCTTTATAGGGGAAAAATGTTACGTCTTCTCATTAATATTAAATAAAATCTTCTATTTGTATTTTTTTATCAAATTTAAATATATGGTCAAAATTGTAGTTTAAATTCCTTTTATATAGAAATGTCTTCATTTTTTAAGATTGTCAATTGACATCTATATATTTAGTCGGAAGGTAATTTTTTAGTCATTTGTAATCTATCTGTTACATCTTTCAAACGCAAAAAAAAAAAAAAAAATTGAATTATATTATCTAATTTTAAAAATTAAACTCATTCGCATTCAATAATTTTAACTATAATTTTGTGTATATATATATATATTTATATGAATTTAGTAAAATTTGATAGAAAAATACAAACAGAGAGTTTTTATTTGATATTAGTAAAAAAGTATGGGCCTTTTTGCTAAAAGGCAAAATATGGTGGTTTTTTCTTTCTTTTCGACACTGTCCCTTTTTCGTAAATACCTTTTTTTCCCTTATTTTTGTTAACCATTACATTTTACTTCAACTAATTGACTTTAATACAATTGTTAAAAAAAAAAAAATAATAATCTCATTTTACTCCAAAAAAGCATAGAATACTGCAAAGACATTAACTATTTTTTAATTTAAAGAAGCTGTGGAAATTGTACGAGAGTTGATCTAAGATGCTTACAAATGACTAGAAAAAGAAAATGAGCAAATAGTGATGACAAGTCAATTTTAGGGTAAAGTGAGGCTACTTTTACTTTAGGTAAAGTTGAGACTACATTAGACTATTTTGGGACAAAATACTCCAAAGTTAATTGAGTTAAAGCAAAGTACAATGCTTTAGCAAAAATCAAGGACCAAAGGATAATCTGCCTTTTTTTTCTTTTTTTTTTTTTGTGTTTTCCAAAATGGAATGGCTTTTGGACATGTATCATTTATTTATAGATAATTGAGACTAGTGATCTGCGAACTTTTTAAAATGTGATACTTTATAACTTTAAAAATAGTTAACTACAAAAAGGGCTCCACTTTCTCGGTTATGGCCCTCTCTACTTCTGTAATTTGAATGTTTATTTTTATATTATCTTTGCAAGTAGGATGGATTTTCGTATTTTGGACATGAATCATTATTACTATTAACATTATTTTTTTGAAGCGAAAGAATTGGACATTTATCATTTATCTCTGAGTAATTTGGACAAGTGGTTCACCAACTTTTTAAAATGTGACACTTTATAATTTAAACAAGAGATGTTTGTAAAAAAAAAAAAAAAAGAACCCTGAAATTTGAGTATTTTGTAATTTAAACTCTAAAATTTGGACTCTATAAAATAATACTCTGAGATTAAAAATTTCTAAAAATTAATATACAAGATAGATTTTTTGACCAATTTTAAGAACGAAAAAAATAATAATATCATCCATTAAAGCTATATTAATCCATATTATTCATCTTAATTTAAGGATTTTATTGTATTTTAATAGTTAAAATTATTCAAAAAGTCAATCCAAAGTATTAATTTTTAGAAACTTAATTTTAAGGTATTATTTTGCAGAGTTCAAACTTCAGGTTTTAAATTATAGAACACCTAAACTTCATGATATTTTTTTTGTAGTTATCAATTTAAACAATAAGGTTAATTGGAAAAAGATACCACAAATTGTTGTTTTTTAAAGTTGCTTTTCTCTTCTTTTTTTTCAACCATATCTTTTGGTCTATGCAAAATTATAGATCCATAGTTAGAATTTCAAAAAATGTGTACTAGTCGTCAACAATTTAGTCAATTTACGCTATTGAGAAAAAGAATTACCTCTACAGAACACCTAAACTTCATGATATTTTTTTTGCAGTTATCCATTTAAACAATAAGGTTAATTCGAAAAAGATACCACAAATTGTTGTTTTTTGAAGTTGTTTTTTTCTCTTCTTTTTTTTCAACCATATCTTTTGGTCTATGTACAATTATAGATCCATATTTAGAATTTCAAAAAATGTGTACTAGTCGTCAACAATTTAGTCAATTTATGCTATTGAGAAAAAGAATTACCTCTCATTAAATACAAAAAAGAGACTTTAGGATACTAAGAATAACCTAACTTCAATCTAATTTTGCTGTTTAATGAGGAAAAAATTGTACATATCAAAATGTAGAGTTTAAACTATAGAATGACCATAGTTAGAATACATTTTTTCACAGTTAGCCTTTGAAAATAAATGACTCAATTAGTCCTCGAATTTATTTATTAGTGAAAATTTTGTTTGAATTGCTAAGTTCTTTTAAGTTTTAGACAAAATTTATGCATTTATTACAGGGATATTATCATTTTTATACCCTATATTTTGATATTTTGTTCAAATTATACATTCTGTTTTGGTTATTATCAACATTGACCTTTAGATTTGAAATCTGTTATAAATTTATATCCTGACACCAATTTAGAGCAATTAGTTTACCAAGTTGCCGTTTAAAAAATTAAAAATAAACCATAAAAACTGATCCGATAATAAGTTTATTAAATCATCTTGGTAAATTAGCTGCTCTAAATTAGTGGCAGGGTATAAATTTGTAACAAATATAAAATCTAAAGGTCAATATTGATAATAACCAAAATATAAGGTATAAACTGAACAAAGTGTCAAAATACAGGGTATAAAAATGATAATTTCGCTTTATTACATGATTCTTTTGAACAGGTAAAATCAAAACAAAATGTGAAAAAAAAAAGGCTTTGTATAGCTTCATATCACTTTTATTTTTCTTCTTCTGATATCCCTAATTTTTTTAAATTAAATTTAAGCATTTTTCCTCAAAATTTGAACCAAAATTCTTGTAAATTTTGGATTCTTACTAAAATAGTAGTGTGGTTTTGTCCAAAATCTAATAGTTTTTGTAATTTAGATGAAATTGTCATTTAAAAATAAATTCAAGACAAATTGGACCACTTTTTTTTTTTAAAAAAAAGAAATTTTTGGCACTAGAGTGTCACATTTAAAAAGTTCATGGATGACTCTCGGCAATTAACCTTTCGAATTTCACAAATCTAGATGATTGTGGAAGGATAGATAATTGAAAGATGGCTCTCTGTAGTAGCTTCTTTTTTTGATTTTCGCAGATTTAGATGATTGTGGAAAGATAGATTTAATAGGTATTAAAAATTTTAGAAACGATTGATTAAAATGTGATCTCAAAGTCTAATTTGACATTTCAAAAAAAAATTATATAACTACGGGGTCCTCATCTTTTCCTCAATCTATCACTTAAGTTCCTATTTTATTTTTTTGTAGCATTTATCACCCCAACTATTCTATAACAAAAGCTGAGTGTGCAGTAATATGACTTTGGACGAAATCACGCTGACAATAAATTATAATTATACGAGTAGCTAGCACACACTGGCGGAACAAATATAGGCACAAGGGGCGGTGGCCCTGTGACAACCCACGTTAGAAAAAGACTAATAATCCTAAGATTAGGATTAGCTTAATAATTCTGCAGTAGACCTTTTAAGAAATCTTAAGATTAATAATCTGCCTAATTTTATCTGCATGCTCGTAGTGGTAAAAAAAAATACACTTTGTAGAAAAAAAGAGAATGAGTAGAGTTTGGGAGAAGAGAAAAGAGTAAAGAAGATTAATTGTCATTTGCTTAAGGTAATAAACTCAACTCCATCAAGTATTGTGCTATTATTTGAGATTCTTCGAGTTAATTCATTATTTAGAGTTTATAATTCTTTAAACATCTTTTTGTTTCCATCATGACTTTGGGAGTGATTTATAATCAAGTGAATAACAAGACTAAAATTATATGATTTGTTTGTATAAATTAAAAGTTATGAATTTTTTGAGTCTTAAGCTAAGATGTAAAAATGCAATAAAGGTTGCAACTAGATTTTTGGGAATTTTTAGTAGTTTGATTAGGTTATCTTTGTTATAATTGAAAACTTATTGAATAAGGTTTCCAATTGTATATAATTTGTCAAAAACGAACTTATAATCATAGAGTTACATCATTTTGAAATTTTAGATATTTCGCAAAATGTGGTAGCGATTTTTGGGGCTTTATGGAGCTCATTTATGGACTCTACAAACTCATTCTTAGCACTTTTAGACCTCCATCACTTATAGAATCAATTCCTTAAGTTTGGTGATTTTAGAGAAAGTTAAAATTATTATGAATATGAGAAATTGATAATACCGGGAGAAACTATAGACTTCATCATAAAAGATATTATGAGTAGCAAGTAATCATTATCTTTTTTATTGTAATTAGAGTGTAGTTTTAGTGATTTGATACTTATACATGGTTTATTTCATAATTAGTGCTTCAACAAGTATGTTGATCACTTTGGTTAATTAAGTAAAACGAATGAGGTAAGTAACTTTTGAGCTTTTCTTATTATTTTCCTTATCCAAAATTGTAATGTTTTACTATTTCTAATAAACTCATGTTTATAAAATATTTTCTTAAATAATATGATTTGAAGTGAAAATATACTTTTTGTAAAATGAGTTTATTTATTGAAAGAGCATTGTTTTACTGAAGCTGTCACTTTTTCTGAAAGGTATTATGAGCTTATTTGATAATTATTTATACTAAAATATAGATCAAGTATATGAAATTATTATTGAACAATTGTTACATGAAAATTGTTTGGAATGATTATAGTGATGTATTGGGAAAAGTGAAACTATTTATGTACTGTCATTTTATATGAATGTATTTTAAAATTTTCTTTAGTGACTATGTAATATGGACCCATTCCACATGGGTTATATGTAGACAATGCGTACCAAATATGAACCTAAATATAAGAATTAAATATAGTAAATATAGATCTAACTACAGGAATCAGATCTATTAAATGTGGAGCTAGCTATAAATATTTATTGTAATAAATGTTAATAAATGTGGACTTGATCATAGAAGTTAAGTACTGACCATAGTTGCTAAAAACTCTTGAGAATTGATTTGAAAGTGTTACGGATTATCAAATGAGAATGAAGTAAGAGATTTTAAAAATCTACTTCCTACTTTTGTTAAAATCACTTTCCAAATAATCTCATTTAATTATCTTGAAAAGTACTAAGTTTTGAAATCAATTTTATTATGAAAAATATTACTAAACCTTTTCAAATATATATACTTAATCCAACTAGTTAAGTAAACTGATTGCTTATTCGGCTGTCGAACTCACCTTTTTATTTTTCCCTTTTAGGTTTTAAAGATCGTCAAGATTTTTACAAAGAGAGAACTTATCTAGATAATTGGGATACATTAGAGTTAATGAGTGAAAGATTGAAATTCATTCATTTTTATTAGAAAAACGTGATGATTGGAAATGTCAACCAGAACAAATTTATTAGATAACATTATGTATTTTATATAGTTGATTTTTAATATTTGGAGACATAGATTGTACATGATTTATTGATACTTATTGGAGTTTACTTATTCTTTATTTTTGTAGATTATAGACAGATGACTTGCATATTTGTAAATGTTTGCCTTATAGGTATGCACTGCACGTTCTCGAGGGTGTGGCGTGACAGGCTCTTGTCATTTTTAAAAAAATTATATTTTTTACACTAATTTTATTCAAAAAATTTATTTTTGTCCTCTATTTGCCCCCATGAATTTTTATAATTATTTTTTTTGCCCCTATTAATTAAAATAAATTCAATTTTGCTCCTATTATGACTCTCTATTTTTTTTTAATTTATGAATTTTACTTATATTGTTTGAAATACCAAAATTTTGTCATCACTTTGGATAATATTTTTTAAACTCACTTTAAATACTCTTTTTAATTCTACATTGATATATGTTGACTATTATTCTTCTAAATTAGCTAAAAATATTGTATACGCGCCTAAAAAAAATTATGGCTCCGTCACTGCTAGCACACGCCTCAAAGCCATGGACAAGGCATTAATCTCGGAAATTTTCTTAGAAACGTAATTGATTCAATTGGGGATTTTGCTGGGATTAGATGTTCAATAGATTCACTTTCGAATATAAACAATACTTTTTAAGTTGTAATCCCTAGCCTCCTCCTCTGTCGGATCTTTAAAATGAAGCAATATTTTTTCTCTTTGGTAATTTTTCTCATCCCACATTTCTTGAATTCTATTTGGGTTCGTTTCCTTATTTATTAATTTTTTCTGATTTATACTTTCATGTTTTTTTATATTGGATTGCATATAAATAGGTTCTTCAAAATTAAATGAATATTAATTTTTTGATTAAAATTTTCAAAAAAGTTTCTCAACCAAATTCTATTATACAATTTTCGAAGCCATGTCGTTTTGTCGTGTGGGCTGAAGAACCCGCTTGTGGCAATGATTCTCTTAATTATATAAATAATATGCCGAATCGAGATGCCTTTTATTAGGACACGGAATTTAGAACTAGCGATACCCCAATTCAATGCTCCACAGATTTCAATGTAATATTAAGTTTTAATTTATTCACTTTATTCTCATTTCTATAACTTCCAGTTTTGTTTTGTTTTATTTTTTTTTTTTTTGTGTTCTATTTGATTTTCATTTGTTCAATAGTAATTACATATGCCTATATTAGTCATAAAAATAATTACTTTCTAAATGAAAATATAATGTGTCTATTTTAGTCACCGCAAATCTCACAGCAATGCATCTCTATGATATTAGAACATTAGCATTCTTTTTTGGACGCTTAGCAATTTTAACCTAAATTATCCTTGAATATTAAAACTCAATGACCACTACAAAAATGTGAAAACAAAAAGTAAAAAAAAAAAGAAGCAAGATTTTATAGATTAAAATTGCGAACAAACTTATAACTAGGAGATAACAGTCAAAATCAATACAAAATCTCAAAACACCAAAAACTAATACTGACATCTAACTTTACTTGGGAAAACAAAAAGAGTAATAATCCCAACCAAGCGAAGGACTAACACTAATATTACACACACATAGCCAATCCAATATGTATTTTTTTTCTTTACCTATGGGTAGGTATTTTTTTTTTAGCCATTGGAT
>JXTB01000006.1:835304-878307 GCA_002914805.1 Parasponia andersonii
TAAATTCACAATTTGAACAAACTGGGAAGCTTATCCCTCCACAAATTTAAATTAATTAATTAATAACAATTATTAATTATATATTAATAAACTATTTATCTAGACAAAATGTGCAGTAACAGAAATAATGTAATATCCAGTACAGTATTGGTAAGAGGTGGAATTGGGACCTATGGACTTGTAATTCAAGTTCTAATAAATTATGACAATTAATTAAACTCTTTAATTAATTTGTCTAATTTATTAATTCTAGTATTACTCCACTAAAAATCCAGAATTGCACTCTTGAAATTACAGAATTAATTTATTCAGAAAACAGTGAACAGTCCATCGATTTAATCATTATATGTAGTTCAATCCTCTATAGACAATTCATAATTGGAGTTAGGTCATGTTTCATTTAACTCTCCAATTACATCTTTATCTTTGTGTACCATTGATTCTCTAATGAACAATTAATTTATAAATTTCTTATAAATTGAGTACTCAAACTGTTCAAGTCCTGAATCAATACACAAGAGAATCATCTTTCTAACTTTCTAATAAAAGGAATGGATTCCATATCTGTAAGTTACATTTCCAGCTACTCATCTCATCATGCTCTCAAGATATAGATACTTCGATCTGTTTAAAAATAAACCTTTAACAAGTATGTCAAAAAACATAATGTTATAAATAAGAGTCTATAACTACTCAAGAATAAGATTGATCTACATATGATCATCTAGTGATATTATTTGAACTCTCAACAGCTAACAAAATTTATGTGAGATTCAAATCATATGTGGTCCAGTCCTATATAATCAAATTATATAAAGTACCTCAATTGTGATGTCAATACATCAATAGTCTAGATAAGACTATTACATTCTCAATGTTAATAGACTGTACTAATAATATTTAATTAAAGATCCCAAACTTTAATTAATTATTACGGACTATATTTAGTTTATTATCCATAAATTTAATCCTTATATATATAACACTTATATGCTAAATTTATGATCACATAAATAAATTAGAGATTTTCTGATATTTAATGACATACTAATTATACACAAATTCAAATAGAAAAATGTCATTTTATTAATTCAGCAAATATCCAAAATGGTATAAATCCTAACAAAATTATCAAAGTGAACCACAATCATAGAGGGTATGACTTAAAGGGTCATGAAATATTACGGCCATCGTCCCAACAAGCAAGATTTTCTTCAACAAAGACCAATCAGAAGAGCTAAGAAGCAAGCCAGTTAAATATGTTTGAGCAGACAATCTCACCAACCTCATTCTCCTCTCCTTCACATACAAATCCATTGCCTCTTCTATTTTCTTAAGCTCCAACCTTTTATGATCATTAATGTTCTGATAAGCCAAGCATCGGGCGAGGACGACGGCGTCTTCCAACGCGGCCGAGCCGCCTTGTCCTAGGAAGGGGCCCATCACGTGCATGGCGTCGCCAGCCACCGTGATCGTCCCTTTCCTGAATGTTCCTAGCAGTACGTCCCAAGATGGCCGATACCTTAGGTGCGTGAGAGACAGTGAAGTCATGTCACACTCTCTAATCATTTCTACTATTTCTTTTGGGAAAGTACTGATTTTTTCTAGTGTCATTTGCTTAATCAGCTTTGGATTTTGGAAAATCTCCGAATCTGTTCAAATAAACTGTGAATGTCAGTAGTTAAAAGTTTGGGAGAAAGAACTTACATTACTCACTATTTAGACATATAAGTATTAAGTGAGAATAATCCATCAAGTGTATATACAATAACATTTTTTGTTTGTTTTTTGATAAACGAGTATATACAATAATTACCTTGTATACATTAATATTCATAAGTTGACATGCCAAATAAATAATTGGTTAAGTCTACTGTATTAATATAGTATATGGGACGTTTGTACTAACTAGATAATTATCGTGTATATGAAAAACCATTTCAGTTTATAATAATTACACTTTGGTTAGTAGAAAAGAAAAGTGGAAGGTAGGAAAAAGGTGATTGATTTGAGTGGAAATTAATAAAGTTAGTTGTTAATATGGTAGGAGTGCTTTTGAGTGGAAAGAGAAAAAAAAAAAAAGCGATATAAATGCTTGTCGGATCCATAATTTTAATTTTAATTTTAAAAAAGAACTCATAATTAGACTGAATAGTAAGGGAATGGAAATTTTTGACAAAAGGAGGAACTTGGTAAAATTAATCAATTATAGTTCTCTGTTGTCTAAATTCTAGAAAATAAATAAATAAATGGGACGAGTAAAAATTGAAGTAACTAATGCTTCTCCTACATAACCTTTCACTTTCACTTTTTGAGAAGTAAATTAATTTTATTCCCTCCGATCATAAACTATAACTGAATAAGAGGGATAATAATATGAAAAAAAAAGTTCACTCGTTTATTTCCATCATTTTCATTTTTTAATTTGTTTTTCTTTCCTTTCATCTGAAAGAAAATTTTGATTACAAGTAGTTGCTTATATAGTTGCTAAGTTTTTAAGTCAAATGAATGTTTAGAAGAGTAGTGCTAGTTCTTTTTCCCACTCTTTCTTTTATAGTCTTGTGTTTTTCCGTTTAATATGGGAGCTCTACTAGGCATCTCACATTTTTTAACAATATAACAAATATTTTGGAATCCAAATGTGCGAGCAATAATACATGAGAGTGAAAAAAATTAGAATTACTATATATATATATATATATATATACATATACGCATTAATAGAATATTATACCTTGAGGGTAGCCTGGTATAAGTAGGAACCAGAAAACCAAGTCTTGATTGATAGGAATTCTTCCACACACAACGTTGTTCCCGTGAGTTCGGACAAATTCAGGAGCAAAACCATGAGAATTTGGATAATAGGTTAGACCTCTCACCCCACACGCAGGGAAAAGTTTCTTGGGTTTTAGCTTAAGAAATTCTCCTATTACTGAGCTGGCTCCATCGCATCCAATCAAAATCTGTTGAATACAAGTTCGTACGTGTGACAAAGTCAAAACATAATGGCACCATCACATATGAGAAAAACTGAGGACTTACGTGCATGTACTTGCATATCAAATCATATTAAAAAAAATGCAAACTATGATAGTTCATAACGTTCATTATTTATATATTAAAATATTAAAGAGAACTAATTATATGTATATATATATATATTAAAATATTTTAGTATGTCTCTTATCATGTGTAATCAAAATTAAGAGAAGATTACCTTGGCCTTAATTCTTCGTCCATCGTGAAATTGAAGAGTGGGAAAATTTGTCAAAGGGTCTAATTCCACAGAGAGAATGTGACATCCATAGCGTATGGTACCCTGGGGCAGACCTTCAGCAAGCATACTGATCAGTTCACTTCTTTTCACACACCGAGCTTCTCCTTTTCTAAGTATACAAGTATGCACACCATAATATCAAAGCCCAATTAGGCCTTAAGTTTAAAAGTATCAAACATGTCAACATGTTTATTTTTTCTGATGAATCATATAATATACACATGGATGTGTATATATGTATGCATTGATGACTGATCTCAAGAAGCGGAGATATAGATTTCATACATATATATTAAAAACCTATATATGGAAATTCATGAAGAGAATAAATATTTGAATGGATCGAGTCCATTGGAAGAGACCAGTAATTCATTTAGAAATTAAGTATTTCAGTGCAGTTTGATCCTGATTCTGATTATGAAATAGTTTCAGCTATAATTGGTGTTTGGTAAATTTGTTTTATGTCAGATTATCAGTTAATAAAAAATTCTTTAAGGAGCTGAACAATATCAAACTGATATTGATACATTATATATACATGCATATATAATGTTCTATATATATATATATATATATATATATATATACCAATTGCAGCAAAAGCATACATATATATGTTTATACTGATATACTACAAACATATATGATCAGTTCACGAATTGAGTTTGCTTAAAATAAATTTTTATACTATAATAACATAAATGAGATAATCAAATGAGTGTGTCTACACATAATATACATATACACATGAATAATATGAGTTTCAACTTACGAGACTGGTCTTTCTCTTTGCTTGTTACTATCTAGCCATATGTCACGTACTCTGTTTCAATACAAAGAACTTGTTAAAGATATTAACTTAAAGTATAAGCTTTAATGGAAAGAATATATATATATATATATATATATTACCCTTGAAGAGGAAGGGCTGTTGGTCTGAGCTTGGAGCCAACGCCGAGTTGATCAAGCGCACGCCAACCGTTTGTTAAAATGCTAATGGCTGCTCCCCACGCTCGCAGCGTCTCTGATCTTTCCAAAACCACACTCCTTATACCTTTCCTATAATTTAATTGGGGAAAAAAAAAAACAACAACAACAACCACAACCACAACCAAACCATGAATTAATCGTCAAATTGAAAATGAATTACTAACTATCATTATTGGTGATGATGATATAAATATTACGTATCATCATGTCTCAGTTTGAAACTAGAAGAAAAGTTACCTGTGGAGTGCAAGAGCTGTGGCGAGACCGCATATACCGGCGCCGACTATCGCGATATCTATGATCTCTTCAGCGGCATCCATTAGTTGTTTTTACTAGAAATTAGATGTTCTTATGGATTTGACTAAAACTCTATTCTAGTTCTACGTTTCTTTGGCACATATAGGGAAAATAATATTTGTGGATGCTAAATGAGTGGTTGGGATACGTTGATTTGTATATTAGTTGTGGAAATCTAGAGGAAGGAATTTATGTATAATGCGTACAATTAGATTAATGCAATAAATGAGGTGGTTTGAATTATTACTAGCTTCCAAGTTTAAATTAATTTTAAGGGTCACCTGCCAACTGATCAGTGACCTTCTCTTTCTTGTTAAATTTGACATTGACTTTGGTCAAGTTGGCCAATGGAAATTAATTAGAATATCGCAGAGGGAAGTATATTTTCCAATCCTTTGTATGGAGGAAAAAAAAAAAAAAAAAACCTACGACGTATGCAATGACGTCAACTTTCAACTTCAACTTCTTGTAACGGCATAGTGGGTGCCCATTCATTTAAAGAAACTATGCACGAAAGAAACAAAACTTACTATTAAGTAAATTACATTGACGAAAGCCTAGCCAATCTTTCTATGAAAACCTCTTCTTTTTCCTTTTTTTTTTCTCTTATAATTGAAAACCTCTTCTTTTTTATTTTAATATTAATGTTTCTTATTGATTTCCATCCAGTCAACGAGGGAGATCCTCACTGGTGGAATTTTCTCTCCGTTTCTCTTCTTTTGTTTTGATAGTCTTTTTAGATGTGTAATGATACATGTTCTAATAGATCTATAGCTTTTCTCCCACTCAAATTTAGACTCGTGAGGGATTTGTTTGTTATTATTTTTATTTGATTTGTTGTAGTTTTCTTTTTAAATATGAACCATATATAATTTATATTTTAAAGAATTTATCGCACCGATGATTTATCTCTGCATGAGATCCATCATATACAATATAAAGGGTCAAATTCTGAAAAGTTGAATAAATTCGATTAAAGACCTACAAAAATTGAACCAAATTGGTCAATTCGCTTAACTGCAATGGCAGAGGGCAATGTGGCATGTCACCCAAACGCACACACTTTTTTTTTTTTTTTTTTTAATTTCTAATTATCTTTATATGTGAAACTCATATAAAATGGAAAGGGATTTGAGAAAAGAAAGTTCTACATTGTCTATGAACCAAAGAGTTCGCTCAAACTTTTCTATAAAAGAGATCGTGAGTCCCCGTACTATATCCATTATCCATAGTAAATAATTAAATCGGCATTAATACCCATCATCATTCACTTTAAAAAATATTTAGGAGACATATGGTTCTAATTATCCAATAGATGTGGTCATTCCAAAAGACAACAGAGGAATCCGAAATCAGAATTCCGCTCGATGGATTTGGAAAGAAAACGTCCATTTCCATTTTAGTAAACCACCTATTTTGCTCAAACGAATATACATCTAAATCAACTGAAAGAAAGTGAACTAAATTATTTGTTCACTGTTCTTTCCATCAACGTTTATATTAAGTAGAGGATTTTTGAAACTATTTTTAATACTGTTCAGTTTTTACTTTGTTGTCGAAGTAGACATTCTCTTTTAACATAAACTAAAGTTAATGTAGATAGGTTTAGGGACAGATCAATCTCCCACGATGAAATAATAGTTTATACAGTGGTCCATTTCATAATTAAACTAATTCAGCATTTGTGTGTGTGTGTGTTTTTTTTTTTTTAACTTAAAGGAATTCACTTATATATTAACGTGGGGAATTTTTTAAAACTTAATGCAAAATTAAGTTGGTTAGAGAGATTGTAATATATGTGAGAGATAAAAATCTCACATTGGAAACTTAAGGCACGGTAGAGTAATTCATAAGGACACTTTCCTACGTAGAGTTACTTGTGTATGTTGGACATGTGCTATTAGTGTGCACTGCAGGGAAAAAAAAACATAAACATGCACCACTAAATAACCAACATCATAAACAAAAACTCAAAACCATAGACCATAAACAAATAGAAACATAGAGATACAACTAATCCTAATCATAAAAGTAACAGAGATATACAACTAATCCCAATCCCGTATACACAGAAATACACAGAAACAGAAGCTAAGCAATAAACATGAATATCTAATAATCCAATAATTAGGAGCATCCAATAATCAGGAACATCAAACAGACACTAATATGCCCAGAATTCCCAGAAAATGAAAGTGAGAATAGATAAAGAAATAGAGTCCAGAAAATGCCTAGAAAATCTAAAAATACCACAAATATGCCAATAAAGACCAGAAAATCCACAAATTGCCAATAAAGACCATAAAATGCTCAGAAAATTAGAGAGATAGCAAAGACCAAACACAACAAACCATAAAACCCAAATGTCCCAAATAAATCAAGACCAAAACCAAAAACCAAAGATTTGCCGAAAACAAATTAAAAATATTTACATAGATATATATGAGTTTTGTTCTAAATATTGGAAAAGGAAGATTGATTTATTCATTGACAGATTACATATTTATAGCACGTACAAAGAGTTCCCAACGGAGAAAAAGTAATACAAATAGGACAAAAAAGATTTACATTGATATCATAATTACATTATAACAAAAATATACTTTCTTAAAGATAGGTCATTGATTTTCTCACTTCAAATACTCAGATTTTGCCTCTGATTTTTGCCAGCTATGATTATCCAAAAGTCTTCTCCCAAATTTGTTCCGGTTTGATAATATTTTCTTATCATGCCTCCTCAAGTTGGAGAGGGGATTTTGGTGGACTCCCAACTTGTTACGAAAAAATAGGAAGGAAGCCTTTGGCAGAGGCTTGGTGAAGATGTCTGCTAGGTATGAAGAGAAAGAGATGTATTGTGTAACCAAAGTCCCTATATATGGCAACCTTTTCACGCACGAAATGATAATCAAGCTCTATGTGCTTGGTACGAGCATGAAACATTGGATTAATGGACATGTATAATGCACTGATATTGTCACAGAATAATTGAGGAGGCTTGAATAAAGGCACGCCAATGTCTCTTAATAAGAAAGTCAACCAAGTTAATTCAGCAGTTGTGGAGGCCATGCAATAATATTCCGCCTCAGAGCTAGAGCGAGCAACAGTGGGTTACTTTTTGGAACTCTAGGAAATGCAATTATCACCAAGAAAAACACAAAAACTAAAGGTACTTCGTCGTGTTGAAGGACATCCTGCTCAATCGGCATCGCAGAAGGCATAAAGAGTCATAGGACTTCGAGATAAAAATCGAATACCAAAATCTTGCGTACCCTTAAGATAGCATAATATTCATTTCACAGCCTTGAAATGAAGCATAGTAGGATTGGAAAAATATTGACAAACTTTATTAACTGCATGAACAATGTCAAGACATGTAAAAGTTAAGTATTGTAAACCACCTACAATGTTGCGATATGTGGTTTTATCAACTAGAGTTGAATCTGAGACATGAGGTTTTTCTTTAAGACTCATTGGGGTAACATTGATCGAAGATTCAAGCATGCCTGCCTAGGAGAGTAAATCTCTAGTGTATTTGGACTGAGATAAAAATATGCCTCCATCAAAAGACTGGACTTCAACACCAAGGAAATATCTTAAGGAACCAAGATCTTTAATTGCAAATTCTTGACCCAGCTTGGCAACTAAAGTAGCAATAAATGTATCATTATTTCCAACCACAAGAATATCATCCACATATGCAAGAAGCAGAGCAATAGTATCATGAGAATGATAGATAAAAAGTGAGGAGTCAGCTTTACTACAATAGAAACCAAGATTGAGTAGAAACTTGGAGAGGCGATCGAACCAGGCTCATGGAGCTTGCTTCAAGCCATAGAGAGATTTTTCAAGAAGGCAAACATTATCCAGTTGAATGGAATCAACAAAGCCAGGTGGTTGCTCCATATAAACTATATCCTTGAACGTTCCATGCAAAAAGACATTCTTGACATCTAATTGTTTCATAGACCATCTGAGAGAAACTGAAAGGGAAATCACTAATCGAATCGTGGTTGGCTTGACAATAGGACTAAAAGTCTCATCATAATCTATACCAGAGATTTGTGTAAAACCACGGGCAACCAAGCGAGCTTTAAAACGTTCAACGGACCCATTTTCTTTATATTTAATCCGATAAACCCATTTCGAGCCAACAACATTTATATGAGTTAGACGAGGGACAAGTCTCCAAGCTTTGTTATCTTGAAGGGCTGTGAGTTACTCCTATATGGCATGAACCCAACGAGGATCCTTAAGAGCTGTCTTGAGAGTCTTTGGCTCAGTCTCAATAGTGTTATAAGTGGCAAAGAGAGTATTTTGAGAAGTCAGTCCAGTAGCACGATAGTCTTTCAAATATGATGGCAACTTTCGTGCTCTAGAAGGCAATGACAGTTGTGTATCATCCACATAACATGAACTTGGAGTAGTGTAGGTATGGGAGGTAGGGACAACAATATCATTGGTGCTAGGAGGATTATCATTGACAGGCTGAGTTTGTGAAGTTGATATGCTATCTGTGCCTATATCAGAAGCACAATAGTCAAAGAATTTAGGAGTGTTAAGAGGCTCAGAAGATGTTACTGAAGGAATCGAGACTGGCTTCTTAAACCACTCTTCCTGGGAAGGAAACTCTGTAAGTGTAAGTTGCGGAAAATCTGTAACAGATTGAAATCTGGGATCAATATGTAGCTTATATGGAAATTGTTCTTCATCAAAAACCACGTGTCATGAAATGTAGATTCATCTTGTCCTGGGTTCTAGGCAACGATATCCTTTATAAAGGGGACTATACCCAATAAATACACATGGATAAATCTTGCGTTCAAACTTTGAGCCTCTTTGATGCCGAAGGGAAGGAAAACAATGACATCCCAACACCTGCAAGCCACTATAGTCTGGATGATTATTATAAAGCTTGTGATATGGAGTTTTATTCTTTAGAACGGTAGAGGGTAACCGATTTATGAGATAGACAGTGGTGAGAAAAATTTCAACCCAAAGTGAAAGAGGGAGATTTGCGTGAAAAAGCATTGTTGGTCCCATTTCAACAATGTGTCGATACTTGCATCCGGCAACACCATTTTGCTCTCGAGTTCCTGGACAAGAAATTTGCAATTGAATACCACAAGAATGAATATGGTCAAGAAAAATATTTGAGCCAAACTCGCCACCCCCATCATATTTAAAATTTTTTGTCATATGATCAAACTGATTCTCAACAAGCCGTTGAAACTTGAGGAAGCAAGAGAAAAAATCTGACTTTCGTCATAAGGGATATAGCCATGAAAAACGTGAGTGATCTTCAACAAAAATAGCATAAAATTGAAAATCTTGATTGGAGATAACTGGGGCTGGTCCCCAAAGATCACAATGTATCTTTTCAAGAGGCAAGGATGAAATTTTATTAGAAGTACTAAATGGTAGCTTACAACTCTTCCCCATTTGACAACTAACACATATAGATGGTTTAGTTTCCCATTTAGTAATATAATAACATTCCACTTATGTAATAAAGATAAAGACTTTGAATGAGGATGGCCAAGTCGTTGATGCCACAAAGTTGAGGTTGAGTCGCTTTTCCTTATTGCACTAAGAGCCTCTTGAAGATTTCCATTCAAAGCATAAAGTTGTCCTTTTCTATGCCCCTTGGCTATTATTCTCCAGTTTTTGTCCTTAACAACAAAATTAAAGGATGAGAATGTAACAATATAAGCATCATTAGTAACTTTCCCAATTGATATTAAATTCTCTTGCAAACCAGGAACAACAAGAACATCCTTTAAAGTTAATTGGCCATCTTTTGAAGAAATACTAGCATTACCAATATGTGATATAGGAAGATAATTTCCATTACCAACATAAACAACATCACTGCCATTGTATGAATTAACATTGTGTAATGCAAACTAGGTCATTGGTCATATGTGAAATGGCACCCAAATCAGCATAAAAAGAAGGATCACCATCATTGAGAGTAAGGGCAGCTAAAGCTTGGGGAAACTCTTCAGATTGGTATGAGTAATCAAACCTATGCCAATAATCAATAGCACGATGATTTGCTCTACTGCATATTTGACAAATGATCTTACTGTCATCGTTTCCAAAAGATTGTTGTTGCTGATTAGAGTTATTGGTGTCCTTCAAAAATAACTGCTATCGTTGTTGCTGATTGATGGCACGAGTATTAAGCATTTCATTGTCATTGTTGTTGTTGTTGTAGTGACCAGCAGGAGTGAAGCCTCTTCCTTTTGAGTTAAATTGTCCTCTGCCCCCTCTATTATTATAGCCACATCCACGATGTCCGAAAAAGGCTTGAGCATGCTCAACATAAACTCGTTCTTCCTCTCTTTGCGCCAACAAGGTTTGTTCATGCCCTTGTAACGCAAGGACAAACTGGTTGAAAGTAGGATATAGTGGCTTGGTGACAAACTGGTTGAAAGTAGGATATAGTGGCTTGATGATCATGGCAAGGCGAAAATTTTCATATTTTGGACCAAGACCATGAGCGAATTGGAAAACTTTGTTAAGATCTCCAAAAGGTTTCTTAATATCAGCAGATTTTGTCGTAGATTGACTTGAAATCCTTTAGATATTCATCTAAGGACCTAGATCTATTTGTTAGAGTTCGTGACTCGAATTCTATTTGCCCTGAGCCCTGGCCTGAAAACTTCGCGGTGCGACATATGTGGCATTTTTGTAATTGGGAGAAATTTTGATATCTGTGATGGAAGTGGAGGGTATAGACCTGTTTTATTGGACCGTTTTGTTCGTACAGTTTTCGTCCGTACACATATGTATTTTAGGATTTTTGAGATTATATATATTTTAGGCCCGGTCGTATAAAACATATCTTCTGTACCTTATTTACGACATAGTGAAATTTTCTCCTCTGCCAGTGATTTTTCCCGATTAGGATTTTCTACTTAAATCTGTGTGTTCTTGTTTTTCATCTGTTTTTGTCAATTATCGTTTAGTATTTTCTCCTCTGCCAGTGATTTTTCCCGATTAGGATTTTCTACTTAAATCTATGTGTTCTTGTTTTTCATCTGTTTTTGTCAATTATCGTTTAGTAATTCTTAACACTATTCTCGATTGTTGTTAACATATTTTTCAGAAGCCCCTCCTTTTCTATTGTCATTGGATGAAGTTTTTCTTTCAAAGACATCCAAAGAGAGTAGGCGGAATCCATGTCATCAATGGATCCTTGCATATCCTTCTTCATGGTGCTAAGCAACCATGACACGACTAGCCCATCATTTATGAGCCAAGTAACATATGCAGGATTTGGTACGCTTTTATTGTCTGACTCTATTTCTGCAGCAGGTTTTCCACTATCCTCATTGAAATGATGGAGCACGCCAAGGCTGCGAGCAAGAGAAAGAATCTGAGAGTGCCACATGAGATAATTGGTAGTGTTAAGTCGAACAGAGATTAGACTAGCTCCTTGGTGAAAAGATTGGATGGTAAGCTTTGGTTCCTCCATTTTGTGGGTTAAATGAAAATTGAATAAGGAAGCAATGGGCAGCAAATAAGGCTTACGGGTTTATGTCTCTAATACCATGAAGATTTGTTCTAAATATTGGAAAAGGAAGCTTGATTTATTCATTGACAGATTACATAATTATAGCACGTACAAAGAGTGCCCAACAGAGGAAAAAATAGGACAAATAGGACAAAAAAATTTTATATTGATATCATAATTAAATCATAACAAAAATATACTTCCTTAAAGATAGGCCATTGATTTTCTCACTTCAAATGCTCAGATTTTGCCTCTGATTTTTGCCAGCTATGATTATCCAAAAGTCTTCTCCCAAAAGAGTCATGAAGAGAGAAAGAGAGAGAGAGATGAGACGATGAATGAGGATAGAGAGAAGTGAAAAAAAGAGGAGGAATAAGAGGCATATAACCTATAAAACTATGCCTACTCATAGCGTAGAGTGCTTAATTAACGCGTTGGCATAAATTGGGAAACTTCTAGAATTCTCTTAAAATGACATTTTATTGACGGAATTAAATAATTAAAACAAAAAACTAAAAGAAAAATTTAAATCATATGTTGATGCACTTAAAAGTGTCAGGGAATGTTAATGAATACTCATCGTGATGGACCGTTGACTAAGTGTCAGGCAAAGGGTTTCAAATACACGGTAAAATGACCCACTTTTTCCCAGGAATCCTATTACGATGCATTACTATTATTCTCATTACTGAAGAGTCTATCATCGAGATAACATGCCAAGAAAGGAGATTACCCCTCAACTATTTGACGATGCCTTTTACTTTGGCATGCCAACATTGATCACATTTACCTACGATCTCTATAGAATTTGTTGGCAAATGCCTTCTTTTTTGTAATATATTTCATATGAAATCGTGATCAATATCAAAAATTTTGTTGGACTGCAATCAATTCTAACAGATAGCCTATGTATGAAACTGTGCAATTAAAAATTGCACAATTGTCTCCATTTTTTCAAATCCTGTCAATTTAGTCCTCTAAATATTTACATTTTAGTATCCATTTTAAAAAAACTACACGAATAAGTCCCTTTCTTATTTAATTCCATAAATTGGCAAATGACTTTTTGCCCTCATAATTACTGGGATTTTAGACAGACCTAGTCCACCCATTTGCATTGAGCTACATAAAACACAACTCAATTCTATTTCTTGGGCCAAATTACTACTATTAAATTAAAGTTATTATAGAGATCTTATGTACTTATATTATTTAACTCACAATATTTAATCCAATTTAAAATTGCCACTTAGATTTAATAAATTAAATATTAATTCCAAAATAAATCTACTATAGATTTGGAACTGAACTCTAAATAATATAAATATTTTCTGAAACACATAAAATTATTTTTATACAAATAATGTAACCCATGACATACTAATCATATATCATATACCTTTGTATAATTTCCATAATTTAATTGGTATGACCATTTGCCCAATTATATTTTATATTTGACCTTAAGCGTGCTAATCACTTTATTGAACACCACAACATAAAAAAAAATATGTTGATTCTCATGAGAGAATCCTTTCACCAAAGATTCAAATAATCAATTACTTAGAAAATTTAAGTTGAAATTATTAACTCTTAAAAGTGTCACGAAATTCCAATATAATTGTACTAATTAATCACTATACTAAAATTCATATCTCCAAATTATAGAGGTTATTGAATGAATAAATTCTTACTCCTTGGTAATTAAAGAAATATCTAATCCTCGTATGTACTCTTTACAGTAAACCTAGGATTAAGAACATAATCATTTACGATGCTTATAAGAATCAATTAAAACAGTCACTAAAATTAAATCTTATTTATGATCTGTTTGATACCACAAAAAATATCAATAATTCACAATTGATCTGCTAAACCAATTAACTGTGATTCTTACTATATCTAATATAAATAAAATGTCCAATTTTATTTATAGTTGTGAATGACTTTATGGTTATAAAGATCTAGTAATAAACATAATATAATCAATAAACATTGATACATATTTAAATTATAAATATGCATTGGATGTAAAACATCAATTTAATTTAATTAATCAAACTAAAAGCACCATACATAATTGCTTTAAAATGGCATTATCCTAATAGTTATAAGTACATTTCTCCTTAATGTGAGAATGTGAGATGGTTACAACTATAGTCAAAACACAAAGTTATAGTCAAAACACAAACTACAGCTATAGTCAAAACTTAAACGAAGCTAATTGGGTAATCTTTTGTGACTTGAGGTTGCAAATGAGACAATAAATAGATGGAATTATTCCACTTAATGGTCTTAATCTCAAAGGTCTTGGTAAGATTCTTACTTGTTGGCTTTGCCCTTTTCTTTCTTACTTAATGGCACCTCTTGCTTAGTTTGGCAAGCTTCAATTTTGTTTAGCTCTGTCATATCACTCTTCTATCACTTTTATCTGCACAATCTTCTTTAAATTAAATTAAAAATTATAGTTTGCTTTTACCGAAAAATATCTTTTCCCTTTAGACTAATTAGTATATTACTTATAAGTAAAGAAATATCTGAAATGAAGGTAAGCAAAAGTTAACGATGGGTGCAATATAAAGATAGTTGGAGACAAGTGATAGACTTAGAATTTGCAAAAGCAAGCTTAGTCTCAATATGCATATTAGAGAAGGGGTTTGTGCTTCGGTAAAGAGGCTAGCTGGTGTCCCACCTTCCTGTTTTGACTGGTACATACAATCTCTTGAGTCTAGTTCTTGAGCAAAGGAATCGCTTTCAATGACAATTTCTATTTAGATTTCAGCCATCAAGCCTTTTTAAGCTGTTGAATATAGATAGGAGATCCACTTTAAGTTCAAGTAGCCATGCTTATGAATATCATTAGTCAATGTATCTCTAGCCCTTTAGTACTCTATTATAGAACAATCATTGGTTCTAGTTTTAGAGTTGTAAGTCCTCTCATTATTAGTGCTAGTACCACTCTTTCTCACCTCATCGTCTTTACATTCTCTTTTAGGTACACAATACTTAGCAACTATTATTAACACCAATGCCCCGTATGAAATCTTAGTAAAAAAATTCATTTATAGTTTTTATTAAGATTGTACAAACTAGCATGCACTTATATCCACTCTGGGTTTTGAAGCTCTAATAAGAATCAATTGTAGTGTGCTTTGGTCCTTCAACAAAAATGCTAAGCAACAAAGGGATAAAAAAATATTTTAGGATATTAATAATTTAAAACTAATTTATAGAAAAAGATCTCAACACAATTATTAGGAAAGAAGGAATGATTGTGATGACAATGGTACAGATTCTTATAAATAGAGAAGCATAACAAGAAAGAAACATTTCTTATGATAATGAAATAGCTTGTCAGCAAAAAAGCCCTTTTAGTATGAGATGTTAATTAGATAGCTTCAACACTTTCAATTATCTAAATAGGCATAACAAAATAGTTTTTGCTTTCTTTTATTAATCCCGAAAATATTTTTAGAAGTCATGTTGAAAAATTTCCATAATTTCATAAAAAATATCCTCTCTTAAAGATGAAATGACTATTTGATTCTTGCCATTAACAGTCTTCTAATGGCATTGATATTAGAGGACAAAAGAGACACATTTTTCCCATTTATTTGGCATTTGTATATAAAGTAAAAAATGAAGGGGTAAAATCATACTAAGGATAAAAGACAAGGGAAAAAATGACTAATTATTCTGATTTTATAATTAAATATAAAAAAATAAAAATAACGTAAAATAAAATTTTTAGCATGGTTAAATATAACTAAAAAAACAAGAAGTATATTTTTTTTTTCTCTAGATGTAAATTCATATTTAAAATAAAACTACGACTAAAACAAAAAAAATACATCTAATGCAAATATATCAAATTTGAGTAAAAAAAATATTATATTACATATTTGTTATATTTTTTTTTTAGTTTTTGTTTATATATTTATATATATAGATACATAATTATGTAAAAGAATGTTATGTTATCACTTTCTATTTATTTTATTATTTAATAATAAAAAACTAATTATTTGAAAATACACAACAAAAAAGATAAAAATTAGTGAGCAATTGTTTACTTCTTTAAAAACTGAAATGACTATATAATTATTGTTCACTAACATTTCTAATAGTGTTAGAGTTATGGGGTAAAAGAGGAACATTCTTCTAATAGAGTCAATATTACTTGATATTGTATAGACCAAAATGCTCTTAATGTCTTTTGTAATTAGCTTTCTATGATCTATGCCTAGTTACTATGACAAAATATAATAGGCATAGTTTAAAATAGTTGCTTGCTAAGTTTTAATGCGAGTTGTTAAGATATAAATTAATTCTCGATTTTTTTTTTAAAGTTTGATTTATGCATATTCACTACGAGATTTGGGTCTTCCTCGATGCATTGGAAAAAATATGCAAATTGCTCGTTTTTTTTTTTTAGTCAAAGGTAGTCATCGACAAAAGATTATGAGAAACCTTTGCAATATAACAACAAATGTATCTGGAAAAGTAACTTTGTCGATGTATTAGAGATATTGGTAAATAATGTATTGTTGAGAAATTATGACACAAGAAGTTGTACTAGTAAACCATTTTCTGACAGCATGACTTCATGCATCGGGGAATATTCTATAGGGTAGATGTTTCCTAATGTGCTTGTATTTAGAGAAATAGTTTTTACATTTTAATATTTTTAAATATTAATACATTGCCAGATGCATAAAGCCGTTAGTGAAAGTTTTTTCAATATTTCAATAAAAACATGTGCCAATAATATAACATGTTAGCATTGGGAAATAATTTCTTTTTATTTTCCTTTTAGAAATGCTTATGCAGAAAGATAAAACAAAATACAAAAATAAACTTAAAAATAATAACAATAACAAAACAAATTAATTAAATATATTAACATAAAAATTCAATTTATTCATTATAATATTTTAAAGTACATTAAAAATACATACAAAGTACATTTAATATATGTATTAAAAATACATAATAAGTCCTAGCTAGGTAGATGCAGTAAAGTCAGCAGTTGGAAGTTGAAGCCATAAGTTTTGAGCTGTGCAATCTATATATTCATCAATTGTTTTTGAGCCTCCAACTCTCGTTGAGTCTCGTTTGACCAACTTTAGTTCTTTTCATCTTGCTCAGCCAATTGTCATTTCAAGCTAGTGATAGTCTCAGCCTACTCCTATTGAATAGTAGATGGACCACTACTACCCGCTGCTCTCAGTTAGGGCTAGCAATTCATATCCATGGATCATGTTCGTGTCATGTCGATGTATATGTATTACAGGTAAATACTCAAATCGAATAAGATCCATTTATAAACTAGTTGACACGATACGACTGTGTATTCTATTTACTAAATAGGTCATATTGACCTGTGATATGTGACCTGCGACTTGTGACCTAAACACGACGCGTTTAATAAAGGGTTTTATAGAAATATGACAAAATTTTTGGCCTAATTTAAATAAATTTTCCTTCATCAAATGTTATAGCAAAATTTCTAGTATATATATCTATATACCAAGTGTAAAATTTTATATACCAGATATAAAAAATTGTACACTTAGTACATTTCAGTATAGTAGCTGAAATTGGTAGAGAAACATATCTACTAAGTGTAAATATATATATATATATATATTCCTAGACATTTAGTTATAAAATTTAAAAAATGAATATTTACTTAATCAAATTTAAAATATTAGTCATCCACCTAAATTTCTCTTATATTAAACATGTCAGAATTTATGACATAAACACAACCTGTTTATAAAGGGGTGGACACAACACGACTCATATAACTTGTTTATTCAATAGATCATTTTTGTATTAGTGGGTCCAATCCCAATACAACCCGTTAATTAAACGGATCAATGTCTACAACCCAAACATGACAAACATGAACATGATTAAGCTAAACCAAAACCTATTAATTCCGTATGGATTTTGAGTCGTGTTTTCATGTCGTGTCATAAATTGCTATCCTTACTATTGATCCTCAAATGCCTTTCAGTCTAGGCATTAACCCAACATTTTTTTGCCACCTCAAATACTAACCAAGTGTATGTGTCATGATCACGTAATCATCGACAATAGGTGTACCCACAATAGACTCAACTGATCTTGGTTGGTCAGATAATTAAGACTATGATTGGAATTAAGCCTGGGTCCTTCTCAACCTTACCATATTCTCCGATAAAACATGAGTTAGAAATAATTGATTTTAAAATATAATCCTAAAACTGAAAAATAATGAAACTGAACTTATATCTTTTTGTTATGTGTAGTCATTCCTCTATTGAGTGTTCTTGTAGTGATGCTGCTACCAAATATTAATAGGACCAGCAGAGGCATCAACCTTTATGTTAGCCTTCATTTAAAATAATGATCAATATGAATAGAAATAGTATTAAGCATAAAGATTTGCATGAATAATTATTGGTTATATACTTACCCCCTAATGCATATGACTCGTGATACTCAATGAGTCTTGAGTAGGAGTATACAGTTGCTTCAATTGGTTCTTTATGTACTTCGCTGAAATGTTCTACCAAAAAAATATTAGGTAGAATGAATTAATATATATTATGATAATAGAACAAGTTATTAAAAGTATTCATTACATGAAACTCTTGTATTGCAAAGTACTCGCAAAGAGTAACTTAATATTTCGTAGACATATTTCTCTAGACATTATTCTTTACAGCCTCGATATCATCCTTCTAAGGGTAGTAATTCGTGTCTTTGTATCGAGTTCATATCGTGTCGAGGTCTATGCATTACAAGTAAACTCTTGACACAAATATAACCCATTTAATAAATGTGTCAAGATTTAAAATCCAAACACAACCTATTTGTATACAAGTTGACACAACACGAGTTGTCTAACCTATTTATAAATAGGTCGTTCGTGTTATCTTAACTCGTTTGACACATTTAGCACCTATTTGATACGTTTATCAAATTTGTAACCTGATCGACACACAACATCCAAACATAACCTAAAGTATGAAAGGTCTAAATAAGAATCTAAATACATAATTCAAAGCATGAAATATCCAAATAAGAATCTAAAAACATAATCCAAACATAGAATAGTTCAAATAAGCATAAATTATTACATTTTTCTGAAAGTTATTTTTCAAGTGCAATAGATTTTGAACTTTGAGCAGCATTTTTATCTTCATATAAGCTAAGTTGGCACATGTCCTTTGTGAGCTCATCCATCACTTCAGTCAGACTTCAAGAACTAGAAACTACATGAAAAACATAGAAGTTAATTTAATTAACATAGAAAAAAAGAATTACACAATAAAGTAAAATGTACAATGTTACCTTTTGCACCATATAACTAATCTCTTATACAGATAATTGCTTTAGCAGTTGTAGGTTTAAGTATACTACGATATTGATCGAGCTTGTATCTCCCAACACTAAAGGTAGATTGAGAAGTTACTGTTGAAAGAGGGATACTCAAGACATCACAAGCTATTTTATAAAGCTCGAGATAACAAAATTGATTAGCATTTCAAAAGGTGAGGATATCTAAATTTGAATTACTTTAAAATCTTGGCTCATCAAAGTAAAGCTCCAATTGTGTTTTCTGAGTAGAAAAAGAAAGCTCCAAATCCATCTCATCGAATTCCTAAATTAAAAAAAATACATAATTAAATATTTTTATATGCACAATACCAAGAAAATAACATATATAAATTATTAAACACTAACATATATCTTGAAAGCTTCATCATCGATGTTTCCCACATGTCATCTAGGTTTAATAAAGGTTGTTCGTGGTAAAGAACTTGTCGAACTTGCAACTGATTAAGATTTATATTCATTGAACAAAAGCTCCAACTTCCCTTTTATTTTCTCAAATGGTTCTATGTAACCTTTTACATAAATCTTTTTATATACAAATTCAACTATTTTTAGATTGTAACAAGGATCTAAAATACATGTTATGGCTAATGTCACATTAAACTCACACTAATATTTTTGAAATTTTGTCTATATGTGAGATGTTATAAACCTTATGTATTCATTATTACTATCTTTTTTGTAATGCTTTAATGTTAGACAACACTTATAAATGGCAAGAACATATATATTTGTTGTAGGATACTTTGAGCCTGAGAACTTAAGAGTTGCATCACAAAACATCTTCAAAAATTTTGTAATCTTTTCAATTTTCTCCTACTCTTATACTGAAATACAATGCTTATAGTTTGAATCACTTAACTCTAAATGTTGAAAAGTACGACGGTAATATAAAGTACTCTCAAGTATTAGAAAGATAGAATTCTACTTCGTACCCACATCTTGACACAATCCTTTCTTGTTGCCTACTGATACTAAATTCACACACTCTTTAAACTTTTTCTTCCTAACTTATGAGTACTTAAGATATTTGATAGTATCATGTATCTTAATAATTGAAGCATCAATTTCCTTTAATCCAGCTTACACAATCAAATTTAATATATGTGTATAACACCTTATGTGAAAGAAATCATTTTTTCAAAGTAGAAATTCTTTCAATTGTAGTAGTTCTTTCAACATGTCAATTGAAGCATCATTTGTAATAGTGTTGTCAAAAGTAGTACTAAAAACTTTATTTTCAGTCTCATTCACAAAATATGTTATAAAGCTTTTCAGATAATATTATTCCATTATATGGAGGTGGCATAAAACTAAAGTTCAAAACTTGTTTTTGCAACTTCCAATCGGTATCTACATAATATGCAGTCAGACAAATATACCCATCATTGGTCAAAGAAGACCATCCATAATATGTGAAACAATTTCTACCAAGAACAGTCCTTAACAAACCCTTGATTCTTGTCTTTTATTTATTATAAACTTTAAATGTATCAGCGTTTGCAGTGTTCCTAGATGCTAGTATTATATCAGGACACATATAGTTAAACAAAGCTATGATTCCTATATACTCAACAAATTGAAAAAGCAAATCATGCTTTATAAGAGCTTCAGTCATTAAATTATGAAACTTTTTAGAATCTACTTTTATGACTATGAAGAGTCATTTCACGAGATATTATTAATTGACCTATATCAATAGTATCTCTCCTAATGCAAGAGTCAAGGTGGCATTTTAAGTTACCTATCCCATATTTACTATTAGAAAGATACAATGAACTACATTTCTTGCACTTAGCCCTTTACTTTTTGTCTTCACCAAAAGGTAGCATGTCAAAATTATTCCAAACTTCTGAGGTTAGCTTCCTCTTACGTGTTAGCTGATGATTAGACTTAGCGTCACTTCTTGACTCAAATTCATCATGACTTTCATCATCACCCAAGTCAACACTAATCGGTTCATTATTCTTCATTCTACACATAAAGATGGAAGTTAATTCAGTTAACATAGGAAATAACATATTTGAATTATTAGACATCAATACATGGAAATTATTAAACTATAAAATGAAAAAAAAGTTGATTTAATGTTTAGTGAAAAAAACAAAGGCCCTTAGAAGAACGATTGAGTCGCATCCTTGGCCACTTGGTTAGCATTATCTTTCTGAATAATAATAAGACTTCTTATAAATCTCAGTGGATTTATGACATCATTCTCCATTCACATCTTAACCTATCAAAAATTTAGAAGGACTCTATTAATTACTTATCAAATATCAACCATGTAATACAATGATGCAAATTAACGTGATTAAACTTTCTAAATAACAATAAGAATTCTTATATAATCTAGTGGACTTATGACATTATTCTCCATTAATATCCTAACCTATTAAAAATTTGAAAGGACTCCATTAATTGCTTATCAACCATGTAATATAATGATGCAAATTAACGTGACTAAACTTTGTAGCTTGGTCATCTATTCTACTAAAGAATATTATTATATTAAGTGTTAAGATTTATCTAGACCTTTCCTTTTTGTTTTTTTTTTTTTCATAAAACTAATGAAGAATGTCACAAGACTACTGTCTTATATTTATCCAAATAAGTAGTGTTATGAAAAAATGAAGAAGGAAGGAAAAAATAAGACAAATTATTACGTGCTCTTAGTTTTATCATTGTGACTAATCTCAAATAGACTTAATTAACATTTGTAGCTATCTAATTTTTCTGTTTTGCTTTCTCTGAATTTCTTTTCCTTGTGGAAAAAAAACTAACATAGGAGAAGATTATGGTTAACTAATAATCTGGTATGCTATGTTTACTTGATTTTGGTTTCTACTTTTTATTTATTGGCTTTAACTTTGTGGTAACTAATAAAAAATCTTAGGTAGATCGTATCATACATTATTAAACATAATCTTAATTCTTATAACTTTTTGTTTAAATCCTAATTGGCTAGTATTGATTCTAAGTTCTTATTCTGCAAAATGACAGTGTTTTAGTCTTACATTGGTAAAGAAGATATCCCATAATTTATTTATGGCTTTTTAGCTTCAGAATTTCAAGTTTTATTGTTCAGTCGGAATATCATGTGATTTTTCTACATTTTTCTTTCTTTTAATATGGAGTATCTAGTTTCTTTATTAATCAATGTTATCTTATCATCATCATTGGATTTATTTCGGAAAAAAATTGATTGAATCATTGTATATATAATCACATATTGACAAATAATTGAGTTTTATTATTCAAAGTATATGTTATAGACTTTTGTTGTGCAAATAATTTTCCATAATCAGAGAACTACAATCAATACTTTCAATCAAATAACTCGAAAAAAACATAATCATAAAAGCTCATCTACATCTCAAGAGACAAGAATCATTATATTATTTTATAATAAAGATATTAGTTATCCTTTATGTCTCTATTTTTTGACAAACCAAACATCATAAGCTAAACTCAAAAACAAATTAGGACTAACACAAAACAAATTACTCAACTATCAACCACACTCAAGATTCACTTGAAATTATATAAAAAAATCTCCAAAAAAAATGAAAGAAAATAAAAAACTTATTGTACATACATAGATGCAGAAGAACCTAGATGGTGTGTCTTGTTGCCAAAGTCATTGACAAAAATTGAAGAATTAGAGCTAATCCTCTATTCTTGGAGGTTTAGGTCATCGACAAAATATTTAGAAGACTCAAAGCTTCGATTGGCTTCATCGGGTTTGTCTTCAACATCCTAGGCTAGCTATGGGCACCTAGAGTAGATGAATCTTTAGATCTAACTAGAAAGAATGAGATAAAGAAAGGAAAGTGAAGGTGGCGACAAGCAGAGTAATTTAGAGAAGTAAAGATTATAGACTTAAAGAGAATAAGAGATGGAATTAGTAATCTGATATATTTTTAGGGTTAGAGATAATAGATTGATTGGGCTTTATTGAGAATTTGGGATAAAAGAAATATCTAATATGTAAAGGCAAGCCTAAGTATGAAACAATTATAAATTATAAAGATACCAATTTATTTTTAAACGGGTTAAGCCATGTCATTTTTGGGTTAGGCGCGTTAACCTGAAAATGATACGTTTAATAAACGAGTTAGACGGGTCAACCCAAAAATGACCCGAATCCATTTAGGCAAAATCTAAATCCGTTAATATCATACAGGTTTCGAGTCGTGTTATCGTATTTGACCCATATTGCGACCCCTCTATCATTCCTATCAAATAAGTTAAAATACTTCTTCATGTTGCTTTATCAATCAATAAATATATACATCATCATCTGAGTAACGTCATTCGTGAAAAAAACATTGTCACAAGAAAAATCAAACTTCAGCTACAGCAAAAAATTTATTATATTAGATAATAAAATACTATAATATATCAAAAACTTTAGTAGTCAACATTTACATTACTCACCTCTAATCACTAGAAGATTAGTTCAATTTCATGTACTTATAAAAGGCAAGTTATAAGGAACAATAATAACTAGCCACATATTGCATGCATTGCTCATATCCCTAAATGAGTTAAAACCTTTGGCTTCTAATTCTACAACATATTTCTAATATCTATAATAAAAGATGAATACTTTTGATCAAATTATTTCCAAACCAGTTAATTTGTAGGATGTCTATATTTTTTCAATCTCTCAAACTCATGCCACATCATATTTTTCATGATATGTCTGAAACTATATAACCTTTTCAATTATGGAGTAAGAGAAAAATAACATATGCTCTTATTAGGAGCATTCTTCCCTTGCTCTACCTAGTTTTTCCATATACTGAACACTTAGATAACTTGACATTCTCTTTCTAGAATAGTGCATAGTCATGTTTACACGCATGAATAGACTCATAACCTAGAATGATATTATGCAACTGTGTCTTTATCTCATAATACAATTGAGGCAAAATTGTTGTTGTAAGAAATGCTTCTAGCAATCAGTTCAATAATATATTGAGGGACTTATTACTCCACTTATTAAGTACTTATTAATATATCAATTTCACTAGGAAGTTAAGTTCTGAAAACTTTGTGCACCTAACATGTAAATCTTTTTTCATCTCAATAAACAGCTCATCAAATTTATTTAATTATTCAAAGCCATCCATAGAAACATCACTCACTTCTTTGTCTACATTAGGATGACTAGTTTTCCTTATTCCAGCAAAACCACTCAATACGATATACATTTCCTTGCCTTGATCATCATTGTTATCCTCACTATTAACATATGTAACTAGAAACGACTTCTTGTGAAAAGATTATACTGTATAAGATGATTGGATGCCTTTCTACAGAAAATGTTGATTAAATATTTTGGGATCTTAGAATTTCCCATTCAAGCAATGTAGACATAAACATCTTACATCACCTTCCATGTTAACATAAGCTATTATCCTCTCAACAAATGCCTTACTAGCACCTATTCTATACAAGCGTGATAATTGATTTCTCATACTCATTCAACTCTTATCAATATCCATTTTCCATTATATAGATTCGACGAAAACAAATAACAACAATATGTATGATTTATGCAAAAACTTTTATATGCATATATTTTAAATCTAACTTATCACTCCATCTTCAAATGATAAGTCATAATCCTATTTATAATTATTTATTAAGTGGTCTGTTATTCACTTGAATATTGTTCCATTTACGCCGATCTTTTGACAGCATCTCTATAGTTCTCCTAAGTGTGTTATGAATATAGAACACACCTGGAGACTAATGAGATACGACCATAGCATCGACCAAAGAACAATTTATATAAGTGAACAACAACATATATGTATAATCCCAAATTGTCCAAATGGGATAATTCAAAAATCAATTTCGAGATGCATAATCTCTCACTAACTCCTAATGAGACTAAGATAATTTTTATTTGAAAAATATAATTGGTACTCAGTGTTGCGTGTATACCTACTATATATATATATATATATGCACATACTTGGTACTAAAATGTACTAAAATAATGAACACTTTTTTTAGAGAAAATTTAATTTTATCAAATTTCATAAATTTTTTCCTAAATAAAAAAATATACACAAAGTGTGCATACACAACACCAAGTACCAAAAAGTCTGCACACATAGTGTTATGTGTGCAAATACCATACTTAGTACTAAGTATGTGCATATATATATATATATAGTAGGTATATACATAACACTAAGTACCAATTATATTTTTCACGCAAAAATTACCTTAGTTCCATTAGAAGTTAGTGAGAGATTATGTATCTTAATACTTATTTTTGAATTATCCTATTTGGACAATTTAGGATTATACATATATGTTATTATTCACTTATATAAAGTGTTCTTTAGTTGATGCTTTGGTCGTATCTCATTAGTCTCCAGGTGTATTCTATATATTCATAGCACACTTAGGAGAATTATAGGGATACTGTCAAAAGATTGGTGTGAATGGAACAATGTTCAAGTTAATAATAGACCACTTAATAAATAATCATGAATGGGATTATGACTTATCCTTAAAATAATTTGATGAATGTGTCAAACAAGTCCTAAAGTGTCAAACAGGAGCTAAATGTGTCAAATGGGTTAAGATAACACAATACGACCTTTTATTAAATGCATCGTATTTGGGTCACAGGTTACGGGTCACATGTCACAAGTCAATATGACCTACTTAGCAAACGGGTTACATAGGTCTTATCGTGTCAACCAATTTATAAGTGAGTCGTATTCGAGTTGAGCATTTACTTGTTATACATGTACATCGATATGACATGAATATGATTTGTGCAAATGAATTGTCACCCTTAACCAAGAGTAGCGAGTAATAGTGGTCCATCTACTATTCAACGAGAGTTGGAGGCTCAAAACCAATTGATGAACATATAGATTGTACAGCTCAACACTTCTGGCTTTAACTTCCAACTGTTAACTCTACCACATCTACATAGCTAGGACTTATTATGTATTTTTAATACATATATTAAATGTACTTTGTATATATTTTTAATGTGCTTTAAAATGTTATAATGAATAAATTGAATTTTTATGTTAATATATTTAATTAATTTTTTTTGTTATTGTTATTATTTTTTTAAGTTTATTTTTGTATTTTGTTTTATCTTTCTGCACAAGTATTTCTAAAAGGAAAATAAAAAGAAATTATTTCCCAATGCTAACATGTTATATTGTTGGCACATGTTTTTAATGAAATATTGAAAAGACTTTCACCAACAGCTTTATGCGTCGGGCAATGTATTAACATTTAAAAATATAAAAACTATTTCTAGAACTACAAGTGCATTGAGAAACATCTACCCTATCGAATATTCCCTAATGCATAAAGTCATACCGTCGGAAAATGGTTGACAACTTCTTGTGTCATAATTTCCCAACAATACATCATTTACCGATGTCTCTAATGCATCAACAAAGGTTACTTTTCCAGATACATTTGCTGTTATATTATAAAGATATCTTTCCCTATAGTCTTTTGTCAATGACTACCTTTGACAAAAAAAAATGAGCAATTTGCATATTTTCTCCAATGCGTCAAGGAAGACCCCAAATCTCGTAGTGAATATACATAAATCAAACTGAAATAAAAAAATCGAGACTTAATTTATATCTTAACAACTCGCATTAAAAATTAGCAATCACCTATTTTAAACTATACCTATTACATTTTATCATAGTAACTAAGCATAGATCATAGAAATCTAATTACAAAAGGCATTGGAAGCATTTCGTTCCATGAAATATCGAGTAATGTTGACACTATTAGAAGAATATTCTTTTTTTACCCCTTAACTCTAACACTATTAGAAAATGTTAGTAAACAATGACCATATAGTCATTTTAGTTTTTAAAGAGATAAACAAATGCTCTTACTAATTTTTATCTTTTTTGTTGTGTATTTTTAAATAATTAGTTTTTTATTATTAAATAATAAACTAAATAGAAAGTGATAACATAATATTCTTTTACATAATTATATATCTATATATATAAATATATATATAGAAACAAAACAAAAATATAACAAATGTGTAATATAATAGCTTTTTACTTAAACTTGATATATTTGCATTGGATGTATTTTTTTTGTTACAGCCATAATTTTATTTTAAGTATAAATTTACATCTAAGGAAGAAAAATATACCGTTTTGGTTTTTTAATTATATTTAACCATGTTAAAAATTTTATTTTACATCATTTTGATTTTATTTTATATTTTATTATAAAAGCATAATAATTAAACATTTTGTCCCTTGTCTGTTATCCTTATTATGAATTTACCCCCTCATTTTTTACTTTATATACAAGTGCCTAAAAAATGGGAAAAATATTTCTCTTTTGTCCTCTAATATCGATGCCATTAGAAGACTGTTAATGGTAAGGATCAAATAGTCATTTCACCTTTAAGAGAGAATTAATTTTTGGTATGAAATTAGGCAAATTTTTTAACATAACTTCTAAAAATAGTTTTGAAATTAATAAAAGAAAGCAAAAACAATTCTGTTGTGCCTATTTACATAATTGGAAGTGTTGAAACTATCTTATTAACATCTTATGCTAAAAAGGTTGTTTTGCTAACAAGCTGTTTCATTGTTATAAGAAATGTTTCTTTCTTTTTATGCTTCTCTATTTATAAGAATCTGTACCATTGTCATCACAATCATTCCTTCTTGTCCTAATAATTGTGTTGAGATCTTTTTCTATAAATTAGTTTTAAACTATTAATATCTTAAAATATTTTTTTATCCCTTTGTCACTGAGCATTTTTGTTGAAGGACCAAAGTACACTACAATTGGTTCTTATTGAAGCTCTAAAACCCAGAGTGGATATAAGTGCATGCTAGTTTGTACAATCTTAATAAAAACTATAAATGAATTTTTCACTAAGATCTCATATAGGGCATTGGTGTTAGTAGTAGTTGCTAAGTATTATGTACCTAAAAGAGAATATAAAGAAGACGGGGTGAGAAGGAGAGGTACTAGCACTAATAGTGAGAGGACCTAGAACTCTAAAACTAGAGTCAATGATTGTTCTATAACAGAGTACTAGAGGGCTAGAGATACAATGACTAATGATATTCATGAGTATGGCTACTTCACTTACAGTTGCCACCCTTGAACTTAAAGTGGATGTCCTATCTATATTCAACAGCTTAAAAAGGCCTGATAGCTGATTTCTAAGTAGAAATTGTCATTGAAAGCGATTCCTTTGCTCGAGAACTAGACTTAAGAGATTGTGTATACCAGTCAAAATATGAAGGTGGGATGCTAGCTAGCCTCCTGACCGAAGCACCAACGCATTCTCTAATACGCATATTGAGACTAAAGTTGATTTTGCATATTCTAAGCCTATCACTTTTCTCCAACTATCTTTATATTGTACCTACCGTTAACTTTTGCTTACCTTCGTTTCAGATATTTCTTTTCATATAAGTGGTATACTAATTAGACTAAAGGGAGAAGATATTTTTCAGTAAAAGCAAATTGTAATTTTTGATTTAATTTAAAACAGTATGTGCAGATGATAGTGATAGAAAAACGATATGACAGAGCTCAACAAAAAAGGAGCTTACCAAACTAAGCAAGAGGTGCCATTAAGTAAGGAAGAAAAGGGAAAGGCTAGCAAGTAAGAATCCTACGAAGACCTTCAAGATTAAGACCATTAAATAGAGTACTTCCATCTATTTATTATCTCATTTGCTACCTCAAATCATAAAAGATTTGGCCCACAAAATAGAATTGAGTTGTGTTTAATTTAATTCAATCGGATTAAATATTGTGAGCTAAATAATATAAGCACATAAGATCCCTACAATAACTTTAATTTAATAGTAGCAATTTGGCCCAAGAAATAGAACTCAGTTGTGTTTATATAGCTCAATGCAAATGGGTGGACTAGGTCTATGTAAAATCCCAGAAATTATAAGGGCAAAAAAGTCATTTGCCAATTTATGGAATTAAATAAGAAAGGGACTTATTCATGAAGTTTTTTAAAATGGGTACGAAAATGTAAATATTCAGAGGACTAAATTGACAGGATTTGAAATAATAGAGACAATTGTGCAATTTTTGATTGCACAGTCCCATACATAGTGTTGTGTGGCCTCCCTCATTCTCTCTCATCCCTCCCCCAACGTAAGCTGCTAAAGTTGCTCACCCCTACTCGCTGTCGTATAGCCATTGTCCAACCTTTCTAGTTACCAGTGCTGCACCATCGTGTTGCCCCAAGCTCGCTGCCAAATGTTGAGGCCACCAGAGCTTCGTGCTGTCACCGGAGAAGATAAAGTAGACGTGAGATTTTTGATTTTTCGGTGGTGATTCCAGCCGTTTCAATGCCTGTTCTTCGACTCTTTGGATTTGTCCCGTCATGAGAAATATCTAGGTATCTATTTCGGGACCCCATTTTTCCCGGTTTGAAAGTTATCATTTTTGAGCAGTTTGAACTCAGAGTTGACATTTTGATTGGACAGTTGGATTGTAAGTTTAATGTCATTTTGGAATATACTGAAATGGTGAAGATTGATATATATTGATCGAGTTTCGTGACGAGCACGAAAAACAAGATTTTGATCAAATCTTGCCATGTTTTGCATATCGTGAGTCTAGTTTCGACCCAAATCCAAATTGGACAAATTATATATCTAATCTAGTTAACTTGGGTGCTAGAAATTCTATGGTGAAGTTTCTATTATGAATTAAATCTCTGTCAAGAAGTTAGTTTTCCCAAAGAGAGCGATCGAGGGCTTGATTTCAATTTCTAACTCTTCGAACGATCATTCTACGACACCACAAGCTTCCAATAGTAGAATATCACTACTCTAGTGAGATAGAGGATTCAATTACCTAATTTCAATATCTTTTTCATGAAAACTCAAATATGTGGCATATTATGAAAATGTGTTTATTACAAATTTTGGTAAATATATGAAATACATGGTGGAATTGAGGTCTATGCTTTGTGGTTTGTAATTACTTTTCATACAGGTTTGAATTTTGGGTTTGTTTCGAACCAAAATTGACCAAATAAATTAGTTTTATCAATAGTTATATATATATATATATATATTATAATGTATACTTATTTTATAATTTTTATCATAATATGTACTTATGATGTGCATATTTTTTTTATATATGTCTAATATAAGTTTGTTTTTGTGCCTTGACGCTAAAGTTGAAGTTTAAATTCTTTATTATTATTGTGGCATATATTATTCTTTATTAATCTATCTTACTTAAGATTTATTATTGTATTATATTTTGTTTAAGATATTCTATACTTTAAGATTGCTTTTACATTCCAATTTGATTGTAACTTAAGTTTAAAATAATTAGGACTTTCGATTTAATTATAAGTTTTAAACATGTTATTTTTATTTAATATTTGGACTATATTAACATTGCTCTTTGTGTAATATTATTTGGATTGTGTTTGGTTTTTTATTTAATTATGTTAAGATTATTTAAACCATGGAAACTATCCAAATTGCACTGCAAAACATAGGTGAAATCTGGCCAGTTTGAGTTGACCAATTAATTAGCTTTGTTGAGCTAAACAAGGGAACTAATAAATCCAAATAATCTAAGTTCTAATAGTTAATAAATATCATAATAATTCTTATTATTATATTTATCTAATTACAATTAATAACGGAGTCACTCCATTAAAGGCTCAATACTACACTCTTAGATTAAATGTCATACTTTTTATAAAGATAATGATATAATTAACTAGCCTTCAGTAAATGATACATCTAGCATATTCAATACTACGTGTGTAAGAATATTATAAAATGTCGTAATTGGATAGGTGAAATTATCGTAATATCATTCTAATACAGGTTTACTTTTAAGTTACTATCTTTCTATCAAGGAATAATATTGTTGATAATTTTACTCATAATGACCATTATACAAAATTATCAACCATTTATACGGCGAATACTAAGATCTTGGATTTTATTATTTCAAGAAGCTTGAAAGATCATAAAATGATATTAATGTATAGTGTCCTTAATAATCTGATATTCCTGTCAATTCATAAATCATAATCTCTAAGATACTAGAGTTCACCTCGTTCAAAATGGAAACTAGTCTTTTAACAAGTCAAAAAGTTACAACTTATGAAAGTAAGTCCAATCAAATACTAAGGATTAAAATCTATATGCTAAGAGCTAGTAAGTAGTAATATTAATAATTGAATTATGGTACTTAAACTCAAATTCTTATATTATTTGGTCTAATTAAATAAACATAACTTATTTATATTGTGCTAGTGTTTCTATCAGAAATCAGACACTTCAATGAATTGAGACACATCATTCATATTGAGATAGGCAAACATTACAATCTATGATAAATAAAGTATTCCATCTTTATTTATAGATTTTAAGTAAATTGATTTAGACTCAGATAAATAAACAAATCTCTCCATAATTTATATACTTAATCATATTTTTTTTATGCTCTAACAAAGTTATGGAATTTTTTTAGATAAATACACTATTCTATTATGATAGTTTAACCTAACAGATATCATATAAGAAAAAGATATTACACAAAAAGATAATTTAGGAATTCTGCTTTATAGGACAAATGTCCTGATATTTTTCTTTCTAAATCTTTTTGTTCAATATATTTTCTTTTAAATACACTTTCAGATACTATTATGTGCTCATTACTTATATTTTTGGTTAAAAATTTAACAATAAGTTGTAATTTAAATATTTCAGGAACTAAATTATTACAAATCAGAAAATTTAGGGGTTTTATTGCTGTAATTAAAACTTTTAGGACCAAACTAGTACAAATGTGATAGTTCAAGGACCATTTGTGCTATAAACCCTAAAATTTAAAACAAAAGTTTAAATACAAAGGAGCTTCATTATTTTTTTAATACTTAAATTCAAACCATTAGATTCATTCTAATGGATTAAGATAAACAAGATTAAAAGGATTTTTAAGGATCAAACATTTGTCATATAACAACTAAGTCTATATGTCTTGAAAAGTAGCAATTTTAACCAAAATTAGGGATAATGACATAAAAATATCTTAAAACTTAGGGCTTGTTTAGATACACTTTTATTTTGTGGTTTTTTTTATTGAAATGAAAATAGTGGTTAGAACTTTATAATGACATAAAAATATCTTAAAATTTAGGGCTTGTTTGGATACACTTTTGTTTTATATATATATATATATATTTTTGAAATAAAAATAATGGTTGGAACTTCTTGAGAAGATCTTTACTTTCTATTTTATTTAAAACAAAAAACAAAAATATAAAACAAAAGTGTATCCAAACAAACCCTTAGGTTTTCTATAAAAACTAACCTCATCTTTCACTTTTACAAATTAATACCTGAGATTTTAAATCTCTACAAATTTCTACCCTACCTTAACAAATTAAGTGATTTGAACAATAAAAAGACCATATTATCCCTTATTAGTAATTAATAATATTATTTTTAGTTAATTAGTTTTTTAGATTTTATTTAAAACAAAAACCAAAACAGAAATATTTTTTTTAAAGAAATTAGAAATTAAAGCCCAGATGCTCTTCTCCTTTGCACTTCCTTCGTTCCTCTCCTCAAGCGACGGTTATCCTCTGCTGACCTTATTCTATTTTGGTAATTTATTATTCTTATATTATAATTGAAACACATAGACTAAATCTTAATTAAAATATTACAATTTACAAGTGTACATGATGCATAACAATTGCCCCTAGTTCTTAATGTCACTTTGTATAGCAGGAACTTTTATTATTTTCTTCGAACTATTCAAGTTGCTTTTTTCTGATACAGTGCAATCTCCAAGGAATTGCTTCATTCTACAATAATCGCAACTTTTATACTTGTCCTATGTGAAGGATGGTGTTGAACTACCATTCCTTTGACCCTTGTATTGTGAACAGATGATGAGAATGAGGTAGGAGGTTGATGAAGTCTTGAGCAATATAAGGGAGGTTAAAGTCGAATGGAAGTTGCCGAGCTTATTGTAGTTTATCAACGAGAATTCTTGCCGTTTGTCAACAAAACTCTGATAACCAATAGATTAAGAAATCATTGAATAATGAATACATGGGTTGATGGAGATATTTTTGAATACTTAGATCTACTATTTCACTGGAAGTATTCTTCGACTGCTCTGTTCTTGCCGAAATTCTGGTATTCTATGACAAATGGCAAAGAAGGAGAAGAGCACTAATTCAAAGCCTTTAAAGGAAAATAACATTAAGACAAAAGAGACCCTGAAAAAAAAAAAAGGAAAAAAAATTGAAAAAAAAATTAAGTAGGAAAATTGTCTGCGTGGCAGCTTTATAAATACAAATACTAGCTTTGGCTTTTGGTCATGGCTTTGTTAAAAATTATTGAATAATATGATTTTTGAGCTTTCATCAAAAGGGAATTATCAATTTTGACTCTATCTCATGTGGTGAAAAAATGGATAATTTATAAACTATTTACAAAACTAAGACTTTTACTATCATATTATTTAATGAAAATTTCGAAGTTCTAAAATTACCTTTAATTCGACCTCAACCGAAAAAGTCAAAAGTAAAAGAGACAGCACCGAAAAAGTGACCGACTATGTTCAATTGGAGTAAAAAATATTCAACAATGGTCAAATACCTTTTCTCAGTTGAAATTTTCTAGCCACTGGTCGAAAATCAATATGGACAATAGAGAGAGGAGGCAAAACAAGTTCGACTGCGGTAAAAATTTTTAGATCCTAGTCGAGCAAAAGTCCCGCCAAGGTCGGGATCAGGAAGAGTGGTAGTAGCAGAAATAGTTTAAAGTTTATTGGAGAAAAATGTATTTTAGTTTTTATTCAGGAATAAAATATCTAAATAATTTTATATGTGTAGCATGACAATGAGATTAGTTTTAAAAATTTTTATGACTGAGTCATTTTTTTCATCACAAGAGTTTAGTAGACCTCCTTGATGTAAATTCTCTTTGACTCACAAATTGTTCAAAAGAAACTTTTAGCTTTTTAAAAGGCTAAATCAAACAAAACAAAAAAAAAATGCTAAACCAAACAACCAAACTAGCGCTTGTTAAAAATTCTATCGATTTGGTGAGGATTGAAATTTATTGTTCCAAAAGACTATCTCATTTGCTGTCTCATTACCCTATATTGACAAATCAGTAAAAATATAAGATTATGTTTGGTGTGCCGTATTGTATGGTATTATATTATGATATATTGTATTGTATTATTCTATTACAATACTATGTTTGGTTTTGCATTTGTATTAGTATATTATATTAAAAATTTAATTTTGAAAATACAATTTTAAAAAAAAATTATTTAGAAAAATTCTATTTTCAAAAAATATTTAGGAAAATACCACTTGTAAATTTTCTATTTTTAAAAAAATTATTTATGATAAAACTACTTTTTAGACATAAATTTAGAAAAATACTATTTTTGAAAATTTATTTAGAAAAATACCACTTTTGAAATGAATTTCAAAAAATGATGAAAGAAAGATTAAAAACAAAAAAAAATGAATAATATACAATATTATATTAAAGTTAAAATTATATAATATACTATAATGCAGATATTTTATTTTATATTAGATAATNAATTTCGCGTGATTTTCCGGTATTATTTTCAGCCATACTCATCGAAATATGATCGAAAATTTAGACCAGGTAATCGAAAATGCATCGAAAAAATGTCGGAATGAAGTGAAAAATTTCTAAATCGTCTTCTACTACAAATGCCCTAAATTAAAAAATAAAAACCCTCAAATTAGATTTTGCTTACCTTCTTTTGGGGACTCATTTTTCTCAAGATAGATTTACGATCTTTGGCACGACGAGATTTCGTCTTCCTCGGTTAACGACGCGATGATTCTTGGCTCTTCAGAGAAGGAGACGAAAGAGAGAGTTGGAGAGAGAGAAAGAGAAATGAGGAGTTTAAGGGGCGAAGAGGCATATTTTCTCTTAGGTATTAGTAAGGGTATTTTCGTCCGTAAGCATATTTTTCAAATGTTTTTTAAATTGTGCATATGGGCCAAAATAAGGGTATTACGGAGCATATTTAACCGTTAAAAATTCAATATAAAAACAGTACAAACGTGATCTAAAATCTAAAAGTCTTATTCAAGGGTTACTCTTTTTTTTTTTTTTTTTTGGGGGGTTTTAAATTTGAGGAGTTCTGTGAGAAATTTAATGGGATTTTAAGTGTTTAGATTTAGGATATTTTTAATAGAATTATTTTTTTTTAAGTGGGCGTCAAGCAATGGAGGAGGAAGAAGAAGAAGCAGCAGCACTAGTAGTTGAAAGCCGTGTCGAACCGCCACCGGTTGCCGGACAATCGGGTGGTCGCAAGCGCGGGGGGAAGACGAGTACCATGGCCGTTGGTAGTATGGCAAAGGGAAGAGCAGGTCAAAAAGCGACATCAAAGAGAAAGGCGGAGGCGGAGGAGGCTGTGGCTGGGGAAGAGAAGTTGGAAGATTGCGATGGCGGTGGTCCTAGGGTGGTGAGGGTTTCCAAGTTTGATTATTCAGTGGAGAATCACTTAAATGCCATGGACAGAATCTCCGAGCTCTGTGGAGAGGCGGTGGAGGAAGGCGGACTCGACGAGAGCGAAATTCGGCGATTCTCTTCCTCACTCACTTTTCTAAGGCAAGTATGTCACTGCACTGCACTATTGGGGTTTTTTCTTTTCTTTTCGGTTGATTTTGAATTTGAAACTATTAAGCATAAGAATTCAAACGTTTTGTAGAGATTGGAGGGTTTTCAATTACCAACCAAGAGACGTAAAATTCGCTAGTGAGGCGAAGAAAGAGTTTGCGGGTGCAACCAACTTGCCTCAGTTTTCTTCAGCAGCGGTCCCTCAGGTTCTTATTATACAATAAAATGCATATGTTCTTGCTAAGCAAAATGTCGTTATCAATCAGAAGATTTTTTTAATATTAATTACTGTGTTCTTCATTGTTGCAGGAGGAGAGACTAAATGGGGATGCTACGTCTATGGAACCGAGGTAGTTCAATTCAAAATTCAGTTTCTGGGTTCAGATTTTTGCGCCTTTAGTTAGTTTTCTGAAACCAAATTGAGCTTTCATTTCTGGGTTCAAATGTATCTCATCTGAGCTTCTTGGTGCAGGGACTTTGTAATGTATGTTGGAGGGTCTGTTTGGGGATTGGATTGGTGTCCAAGAGTCCACGAAAGTCCTGTCTCTACTATTAAACGTGAGGTACTTATGTTTTTCCTTTCCTTTTATGGAATTATATCAAAGATGTATTTGCTGTGCTTATTAAAGTAAACGTTTTATCTGTTGTGCGTGAATATATATAATTGGAGGAAGCAATTTCATGACAATTGTTGGGATTTTCATCACTGTATGTCAACAATTTGTGTTTATGTTTGTGTACCACTTGTTACTTATGTATTTACATAAAACTGGAGTAGTAGTTTCATGACAATTAATTGAGGGTTTTTACGTGAAGTCTTGATCTCTTACTGCCTTCTTCTCATATTGACTTTTCAGTTTATTGCTATTGCTGCTCATCCTCCTGGATCTTCTTATCACAAGATAGGTGCCGCACTTTCTGGCAAAGGACTTGTTCAGATATGGTCTCTTTTTAATGTTAGTGGGAATGAGGGAGAGATTCCTCCTCTAGAAAAGCCCCAACGTGGGTGTAAAAAAAGTGCAGTCACCGAGGAAAAACCAAGTCAAGTAAAGAGGCCTAGAGGAAGACCTAGGAAGAAGCCATTAATAGAACATACAGCTAAGTTGGATGGCAAAGACCAATATGTTGAACCCCTTGGTATCCAAGTTCCAGAGGATTCACCCGACTTGCTTTGTATTGAAGGTGTTCCCGGGTGCACACAACAAATTTCGGTACCAGAAAACCATGGTGAGAAACAAAGCCGTAACAAGGTAGCATCTACATGTGATTTGACACTTGAAAATACTGTTCAGAGAACTGTGAAAAATAAAGCAGGTGAAGGGAATGACAGCAATGAGCATAATAAATCCTTTATTTCAAGTCAGCAAATACTAGAGAATTCTGGAGAGGATCCTGGAAGAAGTAATAATGTTTCAAATGATGGTTTGTTGGAAATTAGCTCGACTAGTGGTTTGATTCCAAATGATGTCACTTTGCCGAGAGTTGTGTTATGCCTAGCCCATAATGGAAGGGTTGCATGGGATATGAAATGGCGACCTTGTAATCCATATGATTCCAAATGCAAACATCGAATGGGTTTTCTTGCTGTCTTATTAGGAAATGGATCTTTAGAAGTGTAAGGCCTCGACTCCAAATGTCTTAATTTTATGCATCTTCATTGTCTTTCTTCGTCATCTTGCCTATAAGTTTTGAATCTCTTTACTATGACTTTACAGTTGCTGTGTTAAGGGAATACTAATGATGTTGCAAGTGTTGGAAATTGTGCATTGTCTTTATTTCTTGCCCATGGCCAACAAATATGATAAATAAGGGTGCTTCTATGTGCAACCAACATTGGGTTGCATTTTATTGGTGTCTCATTTAATACTTGTTCATTGTTATTTACCTTCTTCACCTGGAAATTGTATTTAGGCAATTCTAGTTGAAATCTGGTTTGTAATAGTATCTTGTGTTTGGCAGATAGTTATGGTTGTGGGTAAAATGTTGCTATGTACATATGTGTTGAGAATAATTACTTGGATATAAAAGGGTTTTTTTTTTTATTTTTTTTATTTATTGTATGTGAAGTTAGAGATCATATAAGTGGTTGTCTTCTTCTCAAGGTAGTATGAAGATATAGGTGAGGAATTATTCTGGTTAATAGAAGATGGTCCTGATTCCTTAAGTTCTTTGAATTCTTTCTCCTCATTTATGCACCTATATATTTTTAGAATTGTCCTCCCAAGGTATTATTACAATTATGAGAACAAAAACATCAAAAGTATATTGTGTTTCCTGTTTCGTAGACACATTAGTAGCCAATGATGTTAAATGTTAACTTATGTTTGTGCCTTCAAAGAAAAGAAAACTAAAGGTATGATTTATGGGATTGGTATACTTTAGTATCTGTTGTGATTTGGACTCTCTGGCTGTTAGCAATTTTCTTGTGGTGTAATTTTAGATCAATAATGGTTATTAAAAAAAATAAATAAATAGAAAGAGACCAATAACAATAGGATCGTGGATGTTATTTCAAGATGTACAAGACACAATTGAATTTGCACGATCTTTGATAGTTCTTATGTCCTGACTAAATATAGGTGGGAGGTTCCTCACCCTAATACCATTAAAGTACTCTATTCTTCTTTGAACGGGGAGGGCACTGATCCTCGCTTTGTCAAATTGGAGCCTGTATTCAGATGCTCGATGTTGAAGTCTGGTGGCACACAAAGGTACTCAGATTTTTTTTCCTAGCAGTTTCTATGTGTAGTTATGAATCCTACTGTGTGTTTCAAATGGGAAAAAATAATAATAATAAAATTACCATCGTAAGATTAGGATTTAGCATGTGGACATGCATCCTGAATAATGTAACATGGCCTTTTCTTTGGTTGGTGGCGATATGGTTTCTAAACCTAAACTGATAGACAAAGATAGCCTTGGAACCTTAAGTAGAAAAGCAGGGCATTGATGGGTGAATTGCTTTGGCAATTTCTTTTGGAGCAAAATTCTCTTTGATGTTACGTTATAAAAAGCAAATATGGCCTCCAAACTAACAAGTGGGACACAAATGTGGTTGTTAGAGGTCCTTCAATAAGTCCTTGAAAGTCTATTTCCCAAATTCTCGCTAAGTTTCTCTGTGTTTCTAAGTTGGAGGTGTGGAATAGAGTTAGACTTAGGTTTTGGGAAGATCATTCTCCTTTTAATATCTCTTTCCCTAGGCTCTTATCATTTTTCTCTGTGTCACACAATGTTTCCATTTCTTCTTTGATTTACTCTTCTGAGTCTCGTTCCCCTATGAATTGGATCTCACTAACAAGTGAAAATTTTGCTTGATTACTTTTTCACAATATGGTTAATACCTTAGATGGGTTGCAGAAGAAATTCCATTTTCTGGCTTTATCTCCTGATTGTTGTATCCTCTGTAAAAGGGTTGCTAAGGGCATAGATCTTTCGTCCATGCATTGTCATGTGGCTTTGACTTTGGCTTTGATAAAATATAGCAGTTCGGATCTCTTGGGTATTTGCCATTCTCCTCCTGTTTTCCTTGTTAGTGGAGAAGTTTCCTGCTTTTAGGGTTTGAAGCATAGTAGGGTTTTGCATGAGTCCTCGGTTTTGGCCCTTTATTGGGTCCTTTGGTTAGAGGAAACACCCCGCCACCCCCCCCCCTTTTTTTTTTTTAAGACAAGGCTCAGCATATAGCTCTTTGTTTCTTCGTTGATTCTTGATTCAAACAAATGAGTAGAATATAATCAATGTAAATGATTTTGTGGGCTGAATTCCTGTAGCTTTATTATCTTGTGGAATATCGATACTGCTGTTCAATACAGTTGCCTGTCTTTTGTTGACTTCTATGTGGTTCACTTGATTTTACTTGATTTGAATCTAAAAGCCATTTTTATGTTGTACAGCATTCCTCTTACAGTGGAATGGTCAACTTTACCCCCTCATCAATTCTTACTTGCTGGTTGCCACGACGGGACGGTAATCATTCTATTGCCTTATTTGTCATTTTTTTTAACATCTTGGTTGCTGTAAGGAAGTAATTGTTATGCTTTTTATAGTTGGATCACGGCGTTATATTACTTCATCAGGCTTTCTGAAAGCTTTTCTTGTTGCAAAAAAAAAAAAAAGAAAAAAAGCTTTTCTTTGAATAGTCAATCTTTGAATAGTCAAAGTTTCATATATTTTAGGCTTAATGGGGTTTATTACAAAATTCTGTCAATTGTATTCCCCTTAGTTTTTTTCACCCTTCTCATTCAGCATCCTGTTGGAGTGTCCTGCTACTTTGCTATTGTTTCTGTCAATTGGAGTGTCAATTGTATTCCCCTTAGTTTTTTTCACCCTTCTCATTCAGCATCCTGTTGGAGTGTCCTGCTACTTTGCTATTGTTTCTGTCAATTGCACTGTCAATTGTATTCCCCTTAGTTTTTTTCACCCTTCTCATTCAGCATCCTGTTGGAGTGTCCTGCTACTTTGCTATTGTTTCTGTCAATTGGAGTGTCAATTGTATTCCCCTTAGTTTTTTTCACCCTTCTCATTCAGCATCCTGTTGGAGTGTCCTGCCACTTTGTTATTGTTTCTGTTTATGGTTATAGAACTAATGGAATTTACGACACATACAGGTTGCTTTATGGAAATTCTCAGAGAATATATCCTCTAAAGGTAAGGCTAATACGTCTGCTACTATTTTTTACCTGCTTTATTCAAGTCTTGGAATTGTGATTTTCCTTCCGTGGTTTTGCAGACACGAGGCCTTTGCTTTGTTTCAGTGTAGGTACAGTTCCAATTAGAGCAGTTGCCTGGGCCCCAGTTGAAAGGTTACTCATTTTAGAAACTTTAGTTAGTTTAATATATTTGTGAAATAAATATAAGTTTAGAATTATATATTTTTACAATGAAGCGTACAATCTATATATATATGACAGAAACAAATCTAGGAATTAAAGGAATTAAATGACCAGCTATACAAGGTCAATGACAGCAATCTAAATCAGAAATTAACTCTAAGAAATTCTACCTACCACACATAAAAAGGAAATTAATCAACAACGGCTATTATTTCCATAAATGAGAATAATTAGCCAATATTCTAACACTCCCCCTCAAGCTGGTGAGTAAATATCACTTATTCCTAGCTTGCTCACTAAATCTTCAAAAACTGCTATTGTGACTCCTTTAGTAAGAATATCTGCTAATTGTTGATTAATTGTTACATAGGGGGTAGTGATCTGCCCACTTTTGATTTTCTCTTTGATGAAGTGCTTGTCTACTTCCACATGCTTTGTTCGATCATGTTGGACAGGATTGTGAGCAATACTGATTGCGGCTTTATTGTCACAGAATAGTCTCATAGGTGATGTAGGTTCTAGCTTCAGCTCCTTTAACATCATTTTAATCCATAGAACTTCACATATTCCCTGAGCCATTGCTCTGTATTCTGCTTCTGCACTAGATCTGGCAACTACATTTTGTTTCTTGCTTCTCCATGTAACTAGGTTCCCTCCTATGAAAGTGCAGTATCCTGATGTTGACCTTCTATCAGTAATGGAACCAGCCCAATCAGCATCTGTATACACTTCTATCTGTAGATGCTTAGACTTCTTAAATAGAAGCCCTTTTCCTGGTGTAGCCTTGAGATATCTTAGAATCTTTTGAACTGCCTCCATATGGCACTCCATAGGAGAGTGCATAAATTGACTGACCACTCCAACAGCATATGCAATATCAGGTCTAGTATGAGAAAGGTAGATTAACTTTCCTACTAGTCTTTGATATCTTCCTTTGTCAATTGGACTGTCTCCATTGCTAAGACCCAATTTGTGATTTGGATCTATTGGTGTTGCTGCTGGTCTGCTCCCTAGAGATCCAGTTTCTTTCAGTTGATCAAGAACATACTTCCTTTGAGAAACAAATAAGCTTTCTTTTGTTCTTGCAACCTCCATTCCAAGAAAATATTGAAGGTTTCCCAGATCTTTTATTTCAAATTCTTTGGCTAGATGAGTCTTCATTTCTCTAATCTCTTCAAGATTATCACCTGTAATTATGATATCATCAACGTAGACTATAAGTACAGTGACTTTTTTTTGTGGTGAATGTTTGAAGAATAAAGTATGATCTCCTTGACTCTGTGTGAAGCCAAATTTCTTTAAGAATTTTGAGAATCTCTCGAACCATGCTCTAGGAGACTGTTTTAAGCCATACAGTGATTTTTTCAATTTGCAAACTTTTCCACTACTTGAGTTCCCAAATCCAGGAGGCAATTCCATATAGACTTCTTCTTCTAAGTTGCCATGAAGGAAAGCATTTTTCACATCAAATTGATGTAGAGGCCAGTCTAAATTTATAGCAAGAGAAAACAAGATCCTTACTGAGTTCATTTTAGCGACGGGAGCAAAGGTCTCCTGGTAATCTAAGCCATAAGTTTGAGTGAATCCCTTGGCAACTAGCCTTGCTTTATATCTTTCTATCGTCCCATCCGAGTTGTATTTGATAGTGAATACCCATTTACATCCTACTGCCTTCTTCCCTCTAGGTAAATCAGCAACTACCCATGTTTCATTTTTTTCTAAGGCTTTCATTTCTTCACGAATTGCTTCTCTCCATTTCTGATCTTGTAGAGCCTCCTCAATGTTAGAAGGAATGCTTTCTGTAGAGACTTGAGAAGTAAAAGCCTGAAAAGAGGGGTTGAGTCGATGATAGGAAAAAAAATTGGACATCGGATGTTTGGTAGTACAAGATCTAACACCTTTCCGGATGGCTATAGGAATGTCTAGATCAGTATCAAATAAAGGCATAAAGTCTAGAGTATTGTGTATAGTACCTGACCTTGGATTTTCTGGTTGCTCAGTTTCTAATACC
>JXTB01000006.1:878990-906973 GCA_002914805.1 Parasponia andersonii
AGGTAGGTTCCTAAAATCTCATTGAAGTACTCCCCCCCATTATCAGATCTAAGAACTTGAATGTTTGTGTGAAATTGATTTTGAATCATGATGTGAAAAGATCTAAAAATATTATTTACCTCTGATTTTTTTCGGAGTAAATAAATCCAACAAGTGCGGGTACAATAATCAATGAAGCTAACAAACCATCGGTAACCAAACAAGGATGTGACGCTTGAAGGTCCCCAAACATCGCTATGCACAACAGTAAAAAGAATTACCGAGATTTTATTGCTTATTGGAAATGAAACACGATGACTTTTTGAAAGTTCACAAATTTCACATTGAAAAACAGAAAGATCAAGACCAGAGAATAACTCAGGATATAAAACTCTTAGAGATTTAAAGTTTGGATAACCAGTTCTGAATGGAGAAGCCAAATCATTTTTTCTTTGTCATGAGTTGTAGTATATGCTTGGGCGGTCTTTATTCTGGAGTCTAGATAATACAATCTATCATTCTCTTCACCACTGCCAATCTTTTTCCCCGATATTAGATCTTGAAACACACAGTAAGTAGGAAAAAAGGTCACTGAACAATTCAAGGCTTTTGTGACTCTACTAATAGACAAAAGATTATATGCAACATTCGGGACATGAAGAACTGAGGACAGTGAAATATTATCAGATATAGGGATAACACCTTTTCCATGAATAGGAATGAAAGAGCCATCGGCCACCTTAACCTTATCTTTTCCTGAACATGGATCATATGTTAAGAAATCATAGGAATCTCCGTCATATGATCTGTTGCTCCAGAGTCTATGATCCAAGGTTTAGATGTACTACTGAGTAAGGCAGTAGCAGTTTTACCTGATTGAGCAAAATGGTCGGATGAAATCAAGCTTTCACTAGAGGAATTAGGAATACCCGAGAGTCCAACACTTTCAATCATTTTTTTCAATACTTCTAATTGTCCCTTTGAGAAGATTTTATCATCAGTATAGTCCTGGGATGTTTCCTCCGTCTGGTCAGTTACTGCTTGATAGGCTTTCTTATGTTGCGGACGGTTTCCCTTATCTGAATTTTGTGGTCGTCCGTTCAACTTCCAGCAAGTTTGCCTTGTATGTCGTGGTCTATTACAATAATCACACCACCTGGAGTCAATTTCTCCTTTCATATTTGAATTTCTTTGTTGACCAGCAAAAGATGGAGTCAATCCTTCAGCTTTGAGTGCTGAAGCTTCAGGAGCAAAAGCTTTTGCCATAACTGCCTTTCTATCTTCTTNGATCTCCTTAGCTGTTGAATGATAGAGAAATCGCTTCCTGATGCCTGGCAATATAGAATTAAGCAGCCAAGTCATAATCTGGGAATTCTCAGCTTCCCAAGAGTCATAGGTAAGATCGATTTCCTTAGGTTCCTTAACAGTCCCCCGAAGGTACCCCATTTTCCCTCTGCTTTTGAAGAACAACTGGACTGTTCGAGACCACTCAAGAAAATTTTTTCTATCGAGTTTGTCGGGAGTAATCTGTAGTGTGGGATTATCAAAATGGATTATAGGTTTGGTCACTATTTGGGCTGGGGCAGGAGAAGTATTTTCTGACCTTTTTGGTTGTATGAAGATGAAGAGGAAAACGATGCAAGAGTAATATCTACAAAAGAAGTTTCAGCAACAAAGACTGAACAGAAATTGCCCAAAAATACTCTGTTTTGAACTCAGAGAATAGGGTAAAACAGAGCACAGCAGCGAAACAATAGAATTCTTGAAAAGAAAGGACCAAGAACGAACTAGAAAAACAAAGAACGAACTCTGATACCATATTTGTGAAATAAATATAAGTTTAGAATTATATTTTTACAATGAAGCGTACAACCTATATATACATGACAGAAACAAATCTAGGAATTAAATGACCAATTATACAAGGTCAATGACAGCAATCCAAATCAGAAATTAACTCTAAGAAATCTTACTTACCACACATAAAAAAGGAAATTAATCAACAACGGTTATTATCTCCATAAATGAGAATAATTAGCCAATATTCTAACACTTATTTGGACCAAAGATAACCTTAGAACTAAGCCAGTCTGATAAACTTAATAGTAATGTGCCCAAATGCAACTTAAGCCTTGTTCCTTCGAGTATTCATTTCACTAAACCTAAATAAGCCATGTGATAAATTATATTTTAGCTTACAACTTAATGCCTTGTATTCATTAAGGTAAAGGAACCGGAAACTGAAAACAATGTCCCAAAGCGTAAAAGAAGGCGGGAACGAGTTCATGAAGCCAAGCAAATCTCAACACTGCAAGTAAGTTGTTTAGTAATTGGACTTTCATTGGAAGCAGTGAGAATTTTCACTAGCCTATTTACGTGCCTACTAACAATAATTATTTTCCTGAACAGAAAGTAGCTACCACAGTAAAGCGGCTTCTTCTATTTGCCGTTCTTGTCTTGGCTGTGATTGCAGTACTGCACTATGGTTACAAGGGTCTCCTATGGCTCTCTGATTGGATGAATGAAGTTGAGTATCAAAGACATAGAAGGAGGCACCAGAGGATCTAATCTTCATAAACCCCTGTTTCGTATGGACCTAGCTAGGCCAATCTGCTTGAGGTTTCTGCACTATACTCGTGCAAGTATAAACCATAAAGGAGTTATATATTCTTTTTCCTGGAGAGAAGAAAGTTTTGTAGGCATTCTTTGGAGAAAGTAGAAAAATAAAGGTGGTCTTTTTTTTTTTTTTTCCGTCCTATTTGATTATTTATTTTGTTTGACCTGTGTAGCTAAACATTGGCATGTAGCATGATCTTTTTTTGTTTCAATTTATAATGATAATAAATCCATTAATTATTTTTCTTGGAAACCTTGTATGAAGTGTAAGCAGTTTTGTAATCAGGGAATACTGTTTGTCACATTTACTTGAGAAAAATAATAGAATACTCGGGTGAATTAAACTATTATAGAAGCAAACCATTTTGATAACTTTTTTAATAGTAGAACTCTTGCTGCTTTTCTTTTCTTTTTCCATTTTTGGGAGCCCATTTTTATCTTTGACTATACTATACATATGTATTAAATATATATACACGAGGATTGCTACATCAGACGCGACGCCTTAGTGTTCCATTTACAGTTCATAAGTTGTAATTTCTAAGGGAGGTGTTAGTTATATAGCACTTTTTTTTTTCTATTTTCTTTTGGCAAAAAAAAAAAAAAGAAAAGAAAGAGTAGCTACCAAAATAGAAAATACAAGCATTAAAACGAGTGACTCACAACACAATCTAATTTTGTTGTCAGTTTCTGATGTGGACTCTCCTCTTCTCTACAGACCGTCTGATGCATCTGATGCTAGAGGCAGTGCAAAATACTAGAATTTTATCTAAGCAAACTTTTTTGTTTTTTGTTTTTTTTCTTTTCACTCATAAAATTAGAATGGAAAGAGTTTGTTTGTAGAAACTTTGATTTGGCCAACAAATTTCGATTTTCAAATTGATATGTTTTGTTTTGTTATAACTCATAACGTGTTGGTTGGTGGTAAAACTGGTTGATAGATTTTGGGTGACGGCGACGCTGCTAAATCTCAATACTTGAACTCGACGGCGCCGTCTCGATCTCAAATCTTTCAACATGTGACGGAACCGGGTCTTTAGTTTAAGTCTTGCACGTGTCTTTTGTCAATAGCAAAGATTTGAATTGATTTTCTGCAATTTTTTTTTTAAATTTTGTTTTTTTTTTTTTTTTGGTAGAATGTAAAATGAGGAGAGTCTCAATATATGAAAGAATTTGTCTATTACGCATCGAAAGAATATTTTTTTTTTATTGTTTTGTTTTCCAGGAAAAATAATTGCAATTAATTAATTAGTTTACTTGGCGGTACCAGTTGGCCAATCTTACTTCATTTGTGTTGTTAAAAGAGGGAAAAAAAAAAAAAAAAGGGCAACTTGTCAAACTTGTCATACACAATCGTCAATCCTTGGTATTTCAACAACTACCCCAACTTTCTTTTTTCCATTTTTCGTTTGTTGTATGGTGTTCTTCTTTATTCACTTAATCACTTAGTTTTTGTTCTGTTATGTCTGATTGTCTGTAATGCTTAAGACTTCTGAGTCAAGAATGTTCACAATTCCTCTGAAAACCAAAGATTTAGAAAGAATTTTGGTGTAATCCAAAACTTTCCATTGCCCCGGTTTTCCAAACCAAAAGGATTGATTTAGCTATTTATCACCATAAAACCATAATGTCTCAAATGATGACGATGATAATGAAGCATCATTTTCATTGTTTGTCACAAATTTTCAAAAAAAAAAGAAAATAAATGCCTTTCATTATCATAAAAAAAAAAAAAAAAAAAAATTCAGTAAAGCCATTAAATAAATCCGGTCGGATTCGCATTTATTATCAACTCGCGATTTTGTGAATTGAAATTCGAATAGTGCACCAAAAGTCACACTTGGAATTGGAACATATGATATAAGTATGAACCAAACATCTTCAATTAATTATAAAAATTGAAAAATGAAGGTGGTGGTCACCGGCCGCCCTTATTTCATAGAAAACCGCCCGGTCTCCCCCTCTCCCACAAGATTTAATGGCACTAAATTCATATTGTATTAATTGGTACTACTGTAGATTATTCCATAATAAACGTTTTCACGGTTTTGAAGGACAATTGTGTAATAGAGTATATGAAGTAGTTTATCAGTAGTGAATAACGTTTTGTATATTTTTGTACCGTTTGGTTATAAATAGGATATCATAGAATTTAGGGTATATTGGTTGGAGGGAGAGGTGAAAGAACTAAGAGGATCAATGGATGATTGTGCAGTTGTTTTAAGTAACAGATTGGGACTATAGATCTTGTCATGTTTAGTGGAATGAGCTTTGTTGTTGAATGCCCATTCATGTGCAATGTTGTCCATTGTTTGTTTGGAATTTTAAACAAGGAATCATAATTCTATCAAGTGATGGAATCACAGTGCCTTCCAAATAGTTAAGGAATAATAATTTTACTTTTTAATTAAATTTGTTTAAAACTTAATTTTCCTTCTTTGCCCAGCAAGATACTTAAAAAGTAAGAGTATATTTGTAATACAATACTCATTCCACTCTATTCGAATACTTTAATCTGAAATATCATTTATATACTAATTCTAATTCTATATTATTCTATTACACTTCTCATTATTGATTTAATTCTATTCCACCAAATTAAAAAGGCAAAATTTAATAATAGTTTGAGGCTTTGAGCCTTGTCTTAACCCTTTAGAATTGGAAAAATTTTAGGATAAAACTGTCCATTTAGTGGATTTTAGTTGGCACTGATACAACTAACCCTAAGCTATTCACTAAAATTTTAACCATATATTATAAATAACAACTAAGAGTAAAATGATAATTATGCAAATAAATGAAATTATTCTCATAATTTCCCTTAAATCTCCGCACCTAACGACGGAAAAGGAGGAGATTTTTTTGTCTCCTCATTCCTATTCTACCGAATACAATAAAAGTTCCTCTCTTGTTTTCTTCCCTACTTGTGTACCATGCGTTTCTTTCTATTCTTATATTCTCCTAAGCTTACCAAACACATGTACTCCTCACTTGAAAAAGCCCGTTAACCTGAAAGAAAGACCGAAGAACTTATTCTGAAAACAATGAAGATCTTGTACCTACACGTGGCAAAAACTCTAGAAACCAGTGGGGCTTATCCCTGTTGACTACTTCTATTGAAAATTAAGCGTCAAACACAGCTAACTTGTAAAACCAATATTGAAAACTCAATTGTCTAAAGTTTGGACCACCTTTTAGCAACAACGCCCTTTCCCACGGTGGACCATACTTGGAAAAAGCCTCATAAGTCACGACTTCATCAAAGTATTTTAGATCTTTTGGCACGCTTGCCTTTGACATAGAACAATGCACATGCATAGACTAAAAGCCCAACCCGAACCGAACCGCGTTCACTTGTGCTTTGTCTAAAATTCTAATTGGCTCAAAAACAAGAAAGTTGCCCCATTGTTTTAGTGGTGCTCATTCCATGGATCGTCACAACTCCGAAGTTATGGAATAATGTTTGGATCTTTAATATGATATGGAATCAAACAATATACGACACAATTTAGCGGTATTAGAAGTTAGGAGTGTTACCAACGATGGAAATATTGGTTGAATAATAAACCAGATAGCAAATATGTATACACATTCGAGTCCCAACTTCCCGGTGAACAATCTAAGGGGGTTTGTAAGAGCAATGTATTATGTATACATATATGTGACATACGTAAAAACAGATTGAAGTACCAAATGAAATATAAAGAAAGAAGACTGTTTTGTCAAATCATGATGGCTTCACAATCATGTAGTAGAAACTAGAAAAGAGAAACAATATAGCCCCAAACTTGAAAATCAATCATGTAATAATTCTTGGTTTAAAAGAGTCAACGCTTGCTCCAAATTAGCTACAACGTCAGTCATGGTTGGCCTCGCTTTCCCTTCCAAATTCACACAATGCATTGCCGTATAAGCCACCAACTCAACGGCCTCTCCCTCATTTAGCTCCGGCAGACCAACCCTTTGGTCCAAAATCGTCGCCAATTCTCCGGCCACAATCGCTGGTACCGCGAAGTCCACCACGTGAATTGGCGTCCCTCCATCTTGGCCATTCTTGAATATGGCTCTCTTCCCTGTCAAAATCTCCAAAAGAACCACCCCAAGCCCATAAACATCGCTCTTCGCCGTCAGTACGTTTAGACCATAGTACTCTGGATCAATGTAGCCAACTGTTCCAGCCATCCTCATGGGCTGGAAATCCGAATCTGACTCTGACTCCAATAACGAAAATCCGAAATCGGTAACCTTCGCCGTCCAATTCGAATCGAGCAGGATGTTTGAAGACTTGATGTCTCTGTGAATTATCGGCTGGACTGCGTAGTTGTGGAGATGTTCAATGCCACGAGCCGCGTCAAGTGCGATTTTGATTCTAATGTTCCATGAATTCAAGAAACTGCTGCGCTTTTCGACATTGTTCTTATCGTGTAAATGGTCGTAGAGAGCTCCATTTTTCATGTACTCGTAAACCAAAAGCCTCTCTTCTTCTTCTTCTTCGCAGTACCCGACAAGCCTAACTAGGTGCTTATGGTGAAGCCGAGACGAGAAGGATTTCAATGCGCTCTCTGTATATTGGTACCTCGCCATCTGCTGACCCATTTTGCCTCTTTTGATGGCGACCTCTCGGCCATCTAAGAGTTTGCCTCTGTAAACACCGCCGAAGCTCCCCGCACCAATCTTGTTAGAAAATCCATTGGTGGCAGCGAGGAGCTCCGCGAGAGTGAACTCCGTTAACTCCTCAGCACTGTCGGCATGTTTCGACCAATTCTGGCTCCTCCTGGGCCGCCTAATGGTGGAACTTCCCCTGGACGGCGATCTTTCGCGCCTAGAATTAAATTTATGTTCCATCCGTTGGTTTCTAGTTCCCATATTCTCTCGCTCTTACCAAGCACAAGTACTCACCGAATAATTTGTTCAGAAACAATGGGCCTTAATCCTGTTATTGACCGTCTTTATTGAAAATTAAGAGTCAAAAAAGCCGACTTGTAAACAAAATTGTCTAAAGTTTTAAGTTTGGACCACCTTTTAGCACTCCCCCTTCCCCACGGTGGAACATACTCGGAAACAAGCACAATGCCATGCATCAACTAGAAGCCAAACCCGATCCGTGTTCATACACAAGCTCGACCTTTCCCTCACTCGTTTGCTTTGTCTAATTGGCTCAAAAACAAGATTTTTAGTGGTGCTCGCTCCACGGATAGTTACAAGTTATGGAATAATGTTTGGAATCTCATTATTTGGGTTATAGAAGTTAGTAGTTTTACCAAGAGGGATAGAGAGCCATATTCTATTGGTTGAGTAATCCAACCAGCAATGGTACACATATTCAAGTCCCAACTTCCAGGTGACCTATTTAAGGGGGACTTAAAAGTGATGTATGTATACATGTGACATAAGTAAAAGCAGATTAAATAAAGAAACAAGAGAACTGTCTATCAAATTTATGATGGCTTCACAATAATGAGGGGAGAAAAGAGAAAAAGATAGCCCCAAACTTAAAAATCAATCATGTAATCATTCTTCTCTGTTAGCTTTTCATGAAATTCTACACTACAGCTCTCAAAGTTAGACGAAAGTCCTAAACTTTACACCGGGTGAAAAAACAAGGTATACTCACAAGAATTATCTTCAAAAGAAAAAAACTAAAAAAATCAAGGTTTTTTTTTTCTTTTTTTTTTTTTTAAATGTTTTTTCCTACTCTGAAACAATGGAGAGTATACCACTAGAGATGCTGCCATGGCTGTCATCACAGAGAGTCAACGCTCGGTCCAAATTAGCTACAATGTCGGTCATGGTTGGCCTCTCTTTCCCTTCCAAATTCACACAATGCATTGCCGTATAAGCCACCAACTCAACCGCCTCTGCCTCATTTAGCTCCGGTGGTCCAACCCTTTGGTCCAGAACCTTCACCAATTCTCCGACCATAATCGCCGGCACCGCGAAGTCCACCACGCTAATTGGCGTCCCTCCATCTTCGCCATTCTTGAAAATTGCTCTCTTCCCTGTCAAAAGCTCCAAAAGAACCACCCCGAGCCCGTAAACGTCGCTCTTCGCCGTCAATACGTTTAGACCATAGTACTCTGGATCAATGTAGCCAACTGTCCCGGCCGCCTTCGTGGGCCGGAAATCCCGACCTGACTCCGGTCCCAATAATGATAGCCCGAAATCGGAAACCTTTGCCGTCCAATTCGCGTCGATCAGTATGTTTGAAGACTTAATGTCCCTGTGAATTATAGGCGGGACTGCGTAATTGTGGAGATATTCAATGCCCCGAGCTGCGTCAAGGGCGATTTTGATCCTAACTTTCCATGAATTCAAGAAACTGCTGCTCTTTTCGACGTTGTTCTTATCGTGTAAATGGTCGTAGAGAGCCCCATTTTTCATGTACTCGTAAACCAAAAGCCTCTCTTCTTTCTCTTCGCAATACCCAACAAGCCTAACCAGATGCTTATGGTGAAGCCGAGACAGGAAGGCCAATTCCGATTCGAATGCGGTCTCTTTCTCTTGATACTTCTTCTTCTGGCCAGTTTCGCCTCTTTTGATGGCAACCTCTCGGCCATCGGAGAGTTTGCCTCTGTAAACAACACCGAAGCTTCCAGCGCCAAGCTTGTTCTCCAAAGAGAAGTCATTGGTGGCGGCGGCGAGCTCCGCTAGAGTGAACTCCTCAGCCCGATCAGCGTGCTTCGATGACGTCCCGCTCCTCTGGCGCCTCATAATCCTCGACCCCTGGCGCCTAATGGTGGAAGATCTCGACGGCGGGCTAGTGTTCGATGTGGCGCCGCCTCCGTTCGAGCTGGCGGCTCTGGTGATCGTGGGCTGGACCGAGTTGTGAATTTTCTTCTTCCCGAAACAGACTCCAGTCCACAAGCAGTAAATCACCGTGCAAATCCCAGCAAATGCTCCTACCGATCCCACAATGGCGAACGCCAATAACCCCTTCCTCAAAGCCCTGGACGGAGACGGTGGCGGCGGCGAAACAGGCGGCGAAGCAGGTAATGGCAGCGGCGGAGGAGCCGGTATTGGTGTTGTTAAGATTGGAGTCACGCAAGGCTGGCAGATACTCCCGGTACCGAAACAGAGCTCTTGAGATAAAGGATATATGGAACAGTTTCCACAGGGGGATTGAACACAAGGACCCGGAAGAATTTTCGGTAAGGGAAGCTCCAAATTCGGAGCAGAGAGAGAGACGTTAGACCACCCTGGTCCCCAACATAAGATCGAAAAGTTTCTCGTTGTTAATCCACAAGTGAAATCCAGGCCTGAAACAATCAATTCGAACGGGACCCCTTTCGTGTCATCGACGGAGAATAGTCCTCCGCCTCCCCAACAATCCACCGAACCATTTCCCCTGATTCCACAGCTGTGAGTAGCTCCGAGGGATAATCTCGAGAACTCGAATGGCGAGACGAGAGGAGGAGCATTCAGCTGACCCGAATTGTTTTTCCCATTACAGACCAGAAACCCAGTAGTATTCAAACCACACACGTGTGAACCACCTGCGGCGATACTCGCCATGGACATGTTCCCAAACCCATCCTCAATCTCAGTCGCGATTGTACCAGATCCCCAACACCGAACCCGGAAGCTCTCTCTCAAAATACCGCAAGAAAAACCCGACCCAGATGAGATTGAGACGAATAGATCCAACTCAGATGGCAATTTGAAGGTACTGTCGTCCCTCCAGCATTTCACGGCGCCTTTACCAAACAACGTCGCGCAAATATGGCTGTCGCCGACGGCCAGGTTATCCAATCGAACAGTGTTGTTGAAGTAAACCCTCTGCGTCGTGACGGAGCTGGAGTTCTCCGACGAGAGATTGTCCCAGCAGAGCATGCTGTACCCGCCGGATCTTACGCCGCAAATGGAGCTCCGGCCGCCGGAGATGGAGGAGAAGGACACGTTGGGAAACACGTCGATTGTTTGGCCTCCGCCTCGTCTGTAGCAGATGACTCTCTGCCACGGCTCGCTCGCGACGACGCCGCAGACGATGCCGGAGTCGGTAACGGCGAGGGTGGCGCCGGAGCCGAGGGCATCGCTATAGGGGACGACGAAGGAGACGACGACAACGGCGGCGAGAGTAACGGTGACGGCGAAGGAGGAGGATAGTTTCGTCATCTAAAAGAGAAGGGTTTGAGAGTAGGGGTGGTGGGTTGGGGTAATCCGGTCTGCTTCATTGGGCGAGACGCGAGAGAGAGAATCAGAGAGGTAGACGACGAAAGAAATGAAGCTATAAAGAAAACGAGTGAAATTTCAGGGGATATATTTGCAGAGCTTCTTCTTGGTTTCAGTTCCAGAATATCGCAATAAAATACTTTTAAACCGTGTTTGGTTTATTAATTATTTTATTTATTATTATTAATGTTTTTTTTTAATGTTACCAAATTTATAGATTTCTTGCCATCTTTTGATTAAAGGAAAAAAAAAAAAACATTTATTCGATTCTTAATTCTATATTGGCTATTGTGGTTTCTTAAATGTGTTCAGTGAATTTGGTAAATTGTATTAAAGAGGGAATTTTTATATAAAAGATCATTTATAAAGAGGGGGAGTATGCAGTCTCCATATGAATTTCAATAGTTAAGAAATAACTGAAAAAGGATATATATTATTAGATAATGGTTATCCTTCTTAAGAAGTAGAAGAAGATTATTTTGGATTAAGTAAATCTATGAGTAAATTTACACCAAATAATGTGCTGTTATGATTTAAATCTCAGTTTATTTCAAAATAAGAGCATACTATTTATATTGTTGTTGTTTATAATTATCTCTTATTATTATTTTTAAACAAAATAATCATGTCATATTCATTAATAAAATTTGAATTGACTACGTTTTAGGATGATGCGCCCGATGGACTACAATTTTTTTTATTTTATATTTCCATAAAATTCACTTGAGTTCCACCGTGAAATAGTCATAAGAACAAATTCACGATACAATAGTTATCATACACGCCACTATTGCTATTACTCTAGTAGAGTACTCACTTTAATTATGTACATAACGGCATTCGAATGAACCGTGACTTTTAGAGTATCCATTATTGATCTCTTCACGAAGAAAATTTCTTATTCCTCAAAAAAAAAAATATATATATATATATATGAAAAGTTCAAAACTTCTGACAAAAAGAAAAATTCATATTCTGTCCAGAGAAAGAAAATCTATGCTTTTTTTTTGGAGGGGGTAGGAAGGTAAGGAATTGTTAGAATCTAACGTAAAAAAAAAAAAAATGTAGAACTCCTTGCATGAGATTGAACTTCCTTTTTGTAATGAAAAATCATTTATATATTATTCTACCCTTCCTTTTTTTTCTTTCCTTTTTTTCTGAAAAAAAAAAAGTAGAACGGGTGAATAATTACTCTAATTATATATTATTCAAAAACAATTACTCTAATTATATTAAGGATGGAAAGAAATGTGAAATAAGTGAAGACGATGGATATTATAAAAACGAGGCACCCGGGCACGTGTGACAGAAAATCTCCCGTTTACGCGCCTGGTTTGGGCGGAATGAAGCACGTGCGTTCATTATGAATTCACGAACACGTAAGCAGGAATTTATGAGACAGGTGGCGGAGTTTGACTGAAAGGCTGCCATATATGATTTCTTTTTGCCCCCAACAACGAATTAAAATAATTAAAAAGAAAATCATATTTTGACCAACATATGATTTTTATTTTTTATTTTTTTAACTAAAAGAACAATTTTTTTTTGTAATGTTGAAAACAAAATGAAAAACTATAACTTGAAAAACATTCACCCGGAGAATTATCCATCTTATTTAACTTTATCTGTGATTAGTCTATCTAATATCTACAACATTAGAAAATGGAAAAATGAAGGAGAAGAAGGAGAATTATCTAGCACCAGTCAAATACCATGAATTATACGTCTGTTTGTTAGAAAAATGAAACTGAGGGAAAATGAAAGTTTTTTAAATTCGAGTTTTTTTTTAATTATTTAATCAATCTTTTTGAAGTCATTATTGTTATATTGTTTTTTAGGGGGTAAAAGGAGGTGGTTTCGTACTTTGGTTCCTTTGTAGCTCTATTTAGAAAGACTATGGTCAAACGCGTCTATGACAAATAAGGGCTTAGTCCTCCGCCTTCCAATCCCAAAATCCCATATAAAGCCTTGCCGATGTTGATTTGTTGGAACTTATATGTGGGGACAATAAGGGTATTGTGTATTTATTTTCTTTTTTATTTCTTTTTCCAAAAGTTAACCGTATGATTTCTATGCATTTGAAAACGATTTAGATTATTTATATTTTTATATATTTTGTAAAATAATGAATTTAGAGAGTTATATATACTTATATATTTAAATTTTAGAGTTTAAAAATTATTAGTATATTATTATGTTGTATATTTTGTTGATTAGGAAAAGAATGTAGTATTTTTATCTTAATTTTTTAAATATTTTATTATTATCAATGAATAATGGGTAACCATAATTTTTTCCATTATTCGTTGGTTAATACTCGCACCGTCTCCGTATCGAAAAGAATAGTTAATAGGACATGTATAGTATTGTGATTGGCTTTCAGGGATAGAGATGGTAATTAGAAAACCGTCTCCTATCTGCCACATTGTCAGTCCTATATATTATATAAAATGTAACCCATGTAGAATAATTTAATATTTTATTGTTAATATATAATAATAATAATAACATTTAACCTTTTTCAAAGATTAAAAAAGATATATAGAACAAGCATCTTATTATATTTTGAACAAGAAAGTTTATTATAAACTATTCTATGCATACGAAGATATTAGACTATATGACCGAGCAATGTTATAGAGCACTAGTCCTATCCAATATCACAATGTTGTGTTAGTCTATTACCGGTGATTCTAATTAGATATTTGGATACTTATACATATTTTTCAAACAATATTACTAAATTTATGGTCTTTTAGAAATAATACAATTTTTTAGAGCATTTTTCTAAATACTTTGAGAGCTAGAAAATCCTGTGACATTTTAGTAAATAAGTCATTTTTTTTTGTAGGAAACCACAAAGGTTTCCTATTAACAGAATTTTTATATGTAAATAAATCACAAGAAACTACAAAAGTTTCCTAGAAACTAATTTGGTTTTTCTTAATAAAATGTCGTGTACGTAAGTAAATCAAAGAAAACTATAAACATTAGTTTCTTTTTTGCCAAAATGTCTTATAACTAAGTAAATCATAGAAAACTACGAAATTTTTTTGAAAACTATTATAGTTTCTTTTTAGCAGAATGTCGTATAGCTAAGTAAATCACATAAAACCACAAAAATTTTCTGGTTATTGCTCAAATTAATTTGGTATCTATTTAAAACTAATTTGGTTTTTGGTTACTACTTAAAACCACAAGGTTTTTACTCGTAACTAATTTTATTTCCATTAGAATTCTACTTGAAAATACCAATTTGGTTCTAGTTTCTAAAGTAACCAATCACAAAAGATTGGTTATTCAAATTATTTTTTTGTTACTTTTTGAAACTAATTTAGTTTTCATTTGAAACTAATTTGATTCCCACACGAAACTAATTTAGTTTCAACTCGAAACTATTTTGATTCCCACACAAAACTAATTTAGATTCCACTCAAAATTATTTAATGCTAATTTGATTTTTAGTTTCAAGAATAACAATAACTAAATTTTTTTAGAGAACTAAATTAATTTGAGCTGTAAATGCAGAGTCTATAGTTTCTTTCTTTATTTTTTATGGAAAAGAAAGTACTAATGACAAATATCCAAGAAGATCAACAATATCCAGAAAAGATGAATCCGCATTTGAGATTCTATACCAACAAGGAAGAATAATAAGAAATGCTAAATACTAATAAATAGGAAAAGGCTCAAATCTACATTAATATCAACAAAGCAAGCTGAAGGTCGTAAATAATAAAAAAATTGATAAAGAAACAAACCAATCCAGTAAAGAGATAATTATTGCAATCACGACCAAACTAAGTACGAGCAAATAAGCCTTTCAAAAAAAAAAAAAACAATAAGTATAATCAAATACATAATAATCAGCTTAAATTTTTAAAATTAATAAATGGAATAAACCAAGCAATCAAAATTTTGTTCTGTCATTATATCAAGCATATTGTGTGTATCTTCTCCTCTAGGCACTTAAAACAAGTCAGTCGTCTTATCAAACAACTTATCTGCATTTACTCTTCAAACAACTAGCCAAACTAAGTACTAGCAAATGCAAATTAATCAACTTAATTTTTTTTTAAAAAAAAAAAAAAAAACAAACAAACAAACAAATAAAGGGAAAAGCCAAGTCGGAATCTTCTATAGCTTTGGAATGAGAAATCTATGGAAAGTTGAGGAAGCTTCTTGAATTCCATAGAAGGATTGCCGAAATCCTAGAATGACTGATTCTTCAAAGGAAGGGGAAGGGGAAGGGGAAGGGGATTAAGATGAGAAAGAGTATGAGAGGTATCGATGATCTCTAAAATGCAATTAGGTCTTATACGAGTCTCAATTAAAATGTAATTATAATTATCTAATATCAAATTGATACATCATATAATGTTGAGTACTATACGATATTTTATAGCATTATTCTATATGACCTATGCTATTTATTTTATTGGGAGGAGTATTAGCATTATTCTTGTTTGAATAAATCACATTAATAGCCATTTAATTATGCATGTTGTATAATTTTAGTCCTTAAATTTTATTTTTATAGTAATGATCTCTAAATTATATAATTGTTGTAACAATGACTCTTTTGTCATAAACTGTTAAATATTGATAGAAAAAAAGTCATTACAAAGAACACATTTTAGTAACTATGGTAAAAAAAAAAATGAAACTACAATTTTCTACTTACATAGTATATATCCAAATTTATGCAATTATTACGACAATGATCATTTTTTTCACAAATTGTTAAATTTTTAACATAAATAAGCCATATACAAAGTATATAATTTGGTAATTATAGTTAAGAATGATATATTGACTCATAAAAGTAAATTTTGTCCAATTAACTTTGTCCATGACTATTCTGTTAAAATCTAATAATTACTTAATCCAGTGGCTATTAATATGTAAATTGAAAGGTCGGGACTAAAATGATAAATGAATATAAGTCAATAGCCATTACTATTATTAACTATTTTTTTTTCTATTCTCTTATCTTATTATTTAATATGTAGACTTTATTATATTTTATAATATTTATCAAAACTAATCTTATGGGACACATGATATTATAAAAGAGTAATATTATAGGATACCTTAAATAATTATTACGTTAAAGTGTGATATTTTAGATGAATTCACGTGTCAATAAATTAGAGAGCGGAAAAGAAAGTAGTTTTAAAAACTCATTTATTTATTTATGTGTTTTATTTCATATTATGCTATTGCACATAATAATAAGAATGTGGCCAATCCTTGTCCTACATATTTCAATCATTGCAAGGAAATGAGTAAAGCTTCGAGAGTCCTCAAATTTTGAAGACTTCAATCTTTGATTTTTCTAAACTATTTTTCTTTATCAATCTATTACTTGAAAAGCGACAAAGAAAAAGTTTTTGCAGTAAATTGTGGTTCATTGACCAGACTTTAGGGAATGTCACTCATTAAGCTTCGAATTATGGGTATTACGTAATAATGTGATAACGAAGAGAGATATGCTAGCAACGTTGCATCACAAACCGTTTATTCTTGTAAGTCGCACTATGAAACCCTCGTAGACCAATTGAAAAATGCGGTTGTATTGGTTAGAATTCTAAGTAAGAAATTAGAATAAATAACACATTTACTTAGGTTACTTGTTCTCTTGTCTAAATTCAGTCACAGCTAATTAGATTCAACTTGTATTATTCTAGTTTAATCACTTTGTAAAATAATAACTTTTTCGGTTATCACTATTGTATATAACACAATTTTTTGTAATGTTTTCATTAGTTTCTTGAAACCCGCTTATTATCTCAAAAAAAAAAGAAAAAAAAGAAACCCGATTATAAAATAAATAAAATGGTCGTCAACTCAGCTTCCTTTCTAAAGCTATATCTTTTTGATAAACCACTAGCCAACAAGGCATCTCTTAGTAATGAACTATTAAACATGCTAATATTAGCTTGACCAAGGAGCTGTTAATTTACCCCTTTTTTTTTCATGATGCTTTGGAACATTCTAACATATCTAAGGAATCCCTAAAACAGCTCAAAAGAAGCATGAAAAAAATGTTAAGATGCCACATGCCAGCTCAATAAGTTGACATAGGCCTTTTTTATATAGAAACCGAGGAGTCATGTAGTAAATAGTTCTGCCTATATGAAATAAAACAAGAATGAAACAAAGAATATCAAGTTTAAAGTGTTTGTCCCAACTGGATCAGTTGAAGTAACTAAATAGCTGTCCAATGTAAGAGAGTAAATATTGTAAAGGTAAAGACCAACCAAAATAAAGAACTTAACTAATAAACTCTATTCCCAAGCTTGTTGTTGTAATCATAACTGTTGTGCAAGATTAGAACATTGGTAATACATAACTTATATAATTATGTTTTTTCGGTGAATAAGATATTGTTTCTGGGATAAGACTGTTGAAGAGGAGTCATACATACACAATCTTGTTGCATCTTCATATTATAGGTATAATAATTTCTCAGGACAATAATCATCTTCTCAAATGTGTGACTGCGCTTTCTGAAGGTGCAAATAATTATCATGAATTTTTCTTTTAATTAAGGCATTGACCATATTGCCAGGTGATTCCAGACCTGTATAGAAGACATCTAAGATATGTATCATGTATGTTATGTATACCGCTTTAATATTTTTGCTGTTATCTTTGTGTCACATTTTCTGTAGTCCTGCAATTTGACTTGACCATTCAAGTTTAATAAGTAGCAGTTTATACCCTCTTGCATAAACCAAACCATGATCTCAAAATTTTTGTATTCCTCCACAAGTACATGAGGTAGGCCATAACTGGAATTTGTGTCTGTTATCTTATTAAACTGGGTATTGAAGACGAGATTTAGTACAAAGTTTTGCCTTTTTATTTAGATGATCATGTACTTGTTTTCCTCATTTTAATTAAAGATTTAGTTGAAATTTAGAAGAACAATGAAAACCAAGAAACTCAAGCTATTATGGAATTAGTTTAAGAGGAAGAAAAAGTTGCTGAAACTCTGGAAAGTCATGTTCGAGATTCAGCTTGTCTGAATTTGTCAATTTTTACACGACACTTGAAGATGCGGACATGAAAATATGGAATTGAATTATCGAAAGGCAACTTTAGAAAAGCGAAAAATATAAAAATGTAGGGTGGTCATCTTCAAAAAGAATGCAAAACTAACACAAAATTAAAGATGGATAAAAAGCGTTGAAAGTTAGGAGCCATCCTTGACAAGGAAAAAGTTGTCATAAGCCGCCGCTTGAACTGTTGCTTTTTGTTATTTGTTTAGACCAGCTTTAGGTGCATGAAAAGCTGTAAAAGTCTTAGGTGATAACCTGAATTCTAACATAATGTCGATACATGCAAAGATAAGACTCATCTCTAGTACATCATTAACGACTTATACAATGAGTTCACTGTCCACATGGCTATGCAGAGTGTCCTAGTTGTGCCTCATTAACACAGACAGCCAGACAATTTCAAGATGCGCTGGCTCAGAAGATCAAGTTGGGGACGAGTCAAAAGATGGCCACAAGCTTACATAGGTGAAAATTTTTCTTGGGGTAATTTAACTCAACCTAGTATTAACTATTACAGGGCTTAATTATTATCTTTATGGCTCCGGCCAATGGTCAGAGCAAGTGAAAGAAAGATGCAAGGTTTGGCTAAAACTCTCGAGTGATAGATTGTGTCCATCGCCTTCCAAAGGCTGGTGTCCATCCTATGACAGCTCCAACGAAGATGATGATAGTTAACTAATTCGATACATGTAAACTTGGACTTTCCACACATGCCAGTCAATGCAGCATTCATTTTATCCAACTATATTCATGGCTATTGCTATCTAGGACCTTGTGATCAAGAACCAAACCTAGAAATATTAGGTACTTTAAAGCACATATAAGAACATTTCAGCAGAAAAATAGTTGTCAGCTCTTGCCAAACGATAGTCTGAGGGAAGGTAGAATAAATTGGGACACGTGAAATGTGTGAACTGCTAATAAATATTGACAACAATTGTACAAAGTTGCAATAAGAGTATAAACAACATCCAAGAGAACTGCAAGCCTATGAACAGAGTTTCAGAAGAATCAGAATTCTTTAAAAAATGTACATAGATAAATGGTGTGCCTATATATATATATATATATATATATAGCCACCACATGATGCGGCGGCTAAACTTTTGATAAGGATCAGCTTTAATCAACATCTACAAATTGATGCTATACAAAACTTGGGTCCAATAGTGAGATGCCGCTTCAAACAGAATAGCAGTTAAGGGTTGCAGAAAAGAATGGGACTTTCATTACTACCCATCCACGGACGTCCAACCAGTTGAAGGAATTCCTTGCTTTTGAAACCATTCGGGCATGTGGAACCTTTGATAGAGCATGGGTCTGACATCTTCCTGATGAGAGAGTTCCTTGAGAAGTGGAAGAAGGACATCCAAAAGCTGGTAGACAAATATAAGAAAAAAGATAATTGCTCAGCAAGTGATAGCAGGATGCAGATAGAGAGAATATCGATTATTAGATCTTAGAGACCTGTGTGTCATGCGGTTGCCCAGCAGAAAAAGGAATGCATGGAATTCCATTCACTGGCTGCAACAAGAAGCTAAAGGGATTGTTGTCAACAATCACTACACGGCACATGTCTTTTGCTAGGCCGGAGAGATCCTTAACGTGCTCGCGATACTCCCTGTATGAATCCAGCATCAAAAGTTATTACTGAACCAACGAAAACTAGTAGCGGGATGAACAGACAAGAATTTCGTCACTACAAAAAAAATACTTGAATTAATTAGCCAAAATGATAATAAGAACTGAATTGTCTTGTAATCAAAAAAGAATATAAACCATTATACAATGTTTTCCACCGGATTTAACTCATGGTAATAAGAATGGTAAGAAACTTGTGCAGTCAAACTAATGAGCCATTTAAAAATGACAGAATACAATAATAGAATGGTAAATGCAAGTGTTGAAGATAGCAAGAAGTAAGCCAGTCAGTTACACAGCCAGTCATAGATCCTAGTATGACCCCTCTAGCAAAGACGAAAAAAATGCAAGAGATCAACCATGATACAAAAGCAGTTAATTGGATTTGGACAAAGGAATCCAATCAAAAACCCTCACTAATTCCTAACAGATTACCACACAGGTGGAAGGAAACGTCATAAAGCTGTGGTGCAACACTAAGTAACATTCAATTGACATGCAGAACAAAGACACACTGTAACCATTCAACAAAAAGGGCTCCCCATTTCAGCATCTATAATCTATAAGGAGGGTAGGCCAAGCATTACTTACGTGCTAATTGTTGAAGGTCGATAAAGTCGACGACTGAATAGATTCTCCGCATCTATTTTATCAACGAGAGGTCTAGCATAACCTGTGTTTCATGTTCAAAACAGTAGGATTAAGAAAAGGGTAACGCCCCCAACAACCCTTCAGCCCCCAAAAGCATAAAAGGGCAAAGAGCAAAGAACTCAAACGCATTCAAAGCAATCAGCAAACCTTCAAGACCGGCAGTAAACAGCACAAGATCAGCGAATTCGCCTAGTTGTTTCAAGAATTCGCGCAATCCGGGACGCTCAAACACCGTCACATAATTGATCTTAGGCCTTCCTTCACATTCCTTCAAATCCCAACACACCCAAGTAAGTATCATACTCTTTTTATCATTTGAACTAACACAATTTAAACAAACAGCTTTGTTAAGCAAAAGCACCTTATCAGAAGAGAAGCACTCAAGCTCAAACCACTTCAACCCAGCTTCCGTTGCTTGGTTCCGTACACCGGGAGGCAAGCTAGACGTCTCGTATGCACACACTAGAGTCTCGTCCAAGTCAAGCACGACCTAGTAAAACCACCGCATCTTTGTTCATTATTTCTTATTTTATCACCATATTTTTCGTTAAATTACTAATTTTCATGAACTAGTTCCTACTATTCCATTTATAGAATTACGACTCATACAGACATATATAAATATATACCCATATATCCGCAAATACAATCTATAGAGCTAAAATTAAATCAAAATACTTCCGTAGAAGCTATGTAAGAACGAAACTTAAGAGAACCGAAAGAAGTACCGTGAGTTTCTCGGTACGGTCATCGGAGTCGGCATCGGAATCGTGGACGTCGGCGATTTGGACGGCGGAGTCGGCCGGAAGGTCCTGGTCCGGCAACTCGATTACCGGCAAGGGTTTGAAAGAAGGAGAAGATGAAGACGAAGGAGAAGAGGAGGAGGAGGAAGAGAGAAGAGGGAGGTGGCCGAGAGCTCTAAGGATCTGAAGAAAGATCTGGAAGAAGAACCCTAACCAGTTCAACAGAGCTCTCCATGCTTGGACTGTTCTCGGCGAGTAAACCACCTCGCCTCCCTGAGTCAACTCAGCCATTTTTGCCGGCGAGTTAAAACGAAACGATGTGGCTCTGGTGCGCACGACGTTAACGTGTACACTCACACACACTCACTCTCCTCCAAAACAGGCTTCTTCGTAGTTGTATGGATTAGATTTATCGAAAACCAATCATACACTCCTCTCTCTCTCTTTCTTACTTTCTCTCTCTAGTCTCCTCCTCGGCGATGGCGCTACTTCGACGAAGTCTAGAGAGAGAAAGAGAAGAGCAAGTGGTGGAGGAGACTGAGAAAGTTCCGTACGCGCTGTAGAGGCGAGTGAATGAGGAGTTTTATTGACCATGAATCGTGAATGTTATGGGGTGAAGGTTTTTGGTGAGTGGTGTGCACGCGCGGGAGGGAGAGAGTGGGTCGTAAAGACGTGGCGGAGAAAAGTAAGAAAAGAAAGGGAAGGAGGCCTATTGGGATAGTGAATCACGAAACCGCCAATCAGAAGAGACAATCTTTGGCTCTGTAAATACTAACGTTGCTCTCGCTCTCTCTCTCTCTCTCTCTCTCTCTCTCTCTTAAATGACTAAAATCACCTGTCATGATTGAAAGCAAGAAAAATTAAAAACAAATAAAATTGAAAACAAAAAAACAAAACAAAAAGAAGGGATAATGTCAAAATAAAAAATAAAAAAACCACATTTTTTCATTAATATACACATAAAATCATTTCCATTTTTACCATTGAATCTCACCATATTTAAATTTATATCGGGTCAGTTTAGCATTGACATACTAAATTACGAGAGAAAAGAAAATGTTGGAAAAAAGTCTAAAATTTTAGTAAATTTAATCTACAAAATTATTACGTGATTTAAAAATAATACTTAAATATTTAATAAATTATAAATTATGTGTGTTGTAAAGTGATATTTTAAATAATTTTTATCATAGAAAGTGAATCAATTTTGAAAAATAATCATTACATTGTTTTCAAATTTTGCTTAAATTGTTGATTATGTAATAACTTTTAAAAATCTGACGCACTAGAACTAGCCAACACTTTACATTCTCAGATTTTTATTTGTTAAATGCTTTTAAAAGCTAAAAACAATAACTATAATCAATCCCAAATGAACCCATCAAAATAAGAGTTTAAAATTCTTACAAAATAAGAGTTTAAAATTGTTACAAGAATTTCATTATTTATTAAGATTGTTAATTGACATATTTAGCCAAAAACAATCATTTAGATGAAAATATCCTTCCAACACACACAAAAAAAAAAATTTGAGTTATGTTATCTAATTTTAAAAATTAAAAATATTTACTTTCAACAATTTTTAACTCTAATTTTGCATATATTAATATATATATATAAATATAACTGGTGGTATTTGATAAAAAAATACACAAATAGAAAGTTTTATTTAATTCTTGTTAAAAATGTAATTTTTTTATGAGAAGCAAAATGTAGTGGATTTTCTTTTATATTATTGATAAATATATCATTTGGGTTAAAAAAAAAAACTCTGAAGTACTCATTTACTCTTTTTTGAAAGTTTATCGTTGATATTTATTTATAATTTTCTTCAAAAAAGTGTTATTATTTCACTTAATTCTATGTTGAGTCTTACGGTGATTATCTATTTAGTCTTACAATTGACATTTATTTAGAATTATTTCACTTAATTATATGTTGAGTTTTATAATTTGATCATTATAAATAGATTCCATATCAGTAAATCATACGTCTAACTATAACAAATGTATGATTTAGTTTTATGTTCTCTTTGGATTCATCTTAATCGAGATTTTATTCAAATTTTGTGTGAATTAGTTTTATTATTGCCAACTAATTTATTAGGATGTATTTTCACTAAATTTTCACGGATGTCTACAATAATTAATTAAGAAGGGAGTATTCATGACGAAAAGGTTTTTTTTTTCCTCGGTTGAATTCATTCTTTCTTTTTATTTGGGTTTTTTTTTCCCGGTAGTTGTATTCAATATTTAGTTCCTTTCGATTTTCTAGTTTTTATTTTTATTTTTATATTTTGGCTTTAGCAATTTTCTCCTACCAGTCTATTTTAGGTACAAGCAGAGAAAAAACTACCATTATTTTTGTCTGATTTAGGAGGAAAAAGGATTAAAAGAAAGAAGGAAGATGGTCCACCGCCAATTTAGACTGATGCTCTCACTTCTCTTATTCACTTGCGGAATATTAACAGAAGTCAACAAATCCACATTTTGCTGGATTTTTTAAAAGTTATTTATGACAATTTTATTGACTTTCTTTTCAGAGGCTAGCTTGAGATTTTATTTCTATTTATAAATCCAACCAAAAAAATAAAAATAAAAACAAAATAAAAGAAAAGCATTGCTGTTGATTATTGCCTACGCATTCATTAATTTATCATTCATCAAGATTCTCAGCACCTACTATAACAATCCCATGTACTAAAATGGAATTCAGAAACCAACTCACTTACATGAAAATGTATTGTCTTTCCAAATATGTAATCACTTCGTAGATCGGTTACAAAAACCTATGGACAGACCATATTTTTGTACAGAAAAAACAAATAAAATAATATCATTTTATTGGTTATCATTCCAAAATATGTGAAAAGGAACTAGCAAGTAAAACTGTGTACAAAACCAAAATTGCAAATGAAAAATGCATTCCTTATTTCCAATCCAGTGTGAATATGGGCTCAAAAATGCTATTAGCTCCATGAAGAGAAGCAATTATCAGGCTCATTATCTGAGAGATCAGCAAGAACTGGAGAGGTAAATGTGGGAAAGCCATGGATGTTGTAGTGCCTCTTTGGCTGTTAAACGCCTCAGGGGATTGATCTCCAGTAAGCTTCTGAGGAATTCGATGAACCCAATATCGGTTACCCGCAAGTGATCCTCCAAGGAGGATTCCTCAGGAATTATGTACTCCAATTGGTCTGTCTCCTGAATGCAAAAATACCATGGTAAGCTCATGAAAGAAGAAGTTTATCAACTTTAGAAGCAAAGATTTCTATCTTCCTTGTTTGATACAGAGTCTGGGAAAGATATTTTGATACTATACAACTAGAGGTCTGAATCTTGTATCCGTGTAATCGACACCGATGACCACTTACTAAATAGGTACTAAAGAAAAGAGAGCAACCAGAAAGATGGTTTTTTTGTACATTCCTCATTCAGAACTGGTGAAACAGACCATAACACTAGTGATGAAGAATCTATTACTGACTGCAGTGGGAGAGAAGGATGTAGATTTCTACCTCGTTTAGATGATAGAGATCAAATTCTTCTGAGAAGTACTTGCTCGTTTCTCGGCCCCTCTCCAACATGTCCAGATCAATAGGACCAAGCAATCCAATCATGCGTGCGAGGATCAAGACAACTCCATCATTTGGAAACAGTACCTGTTAAACACAATCTGAGGTTACTACTCTCAGAAGAAATTTATAGAGGCACCGCCAATCAATTTCGATTCCATGAACCAATAAACAAAAAGGTTAAATATGATGAAAGGACTAGAGCAACAAAGACATACTTCGCCAGAGCATAGCTCAGCCAATATACAGCCGAGAGACCATAAATCAATCTTGTTATCATAAGGGAGACCTAGGATGACTTCAGGTGCTCTGTAGGAACGAGATTGTACATACAAACACAAGTTGTCTGACTGGAAACAACTACTTCCAAGATCAATGACCTTTATTTCACATCTCTTGTAACTTTTGATAAGAATATTCTCAGGCTTTAGATCGCAGTGAATTATTCCCAAGTCATGCAAGAATTCTAAGGCCTCTAAACATTGACGGGTTATGACCTGAAGAAAAGTGTATCATTAAGTTCCATGCTAGTTGTTCTCAATCTAATAAATTTTTGACCAGATGAAATACCTCTGATTAGCTAGCATTATACATGGCTTAGTAGTAAGCAAGCAAATGTATAATATCATATCAGAATATACTACGAGTACCACATAGCAAACCTGCAATCTTCTCAACGTAAAATAAGCTTCTCCACCAGATTCTTGATTGAACTTCTGAAATTCATACAAGTTTGCTCGAAGGAGTTCACAAACAATGAAGAGATGCTCCTACGAAGTTTTTTTAAGCAGAAAGCATAAGCAATGGTGATTGATTTTATAACTTAATACACATATGCAGACATCATTATCTCTTAATGAAAATAGAGAAAATTAAACTTCACAGTGGATTCAACTGCAGGACATACTTGATGATAGAAGTAGTCATAAAGTCGCAAAATATGGCGTTCATCAGCAGGATCATTCTTGTTGACGAGCTTCAGAAGTTTAATCTCATCTAAACTCTGATCGAAAAAATCTTTATCGTTTTTTATGATCTTCAAGCAAACATCAACCCCTGTATGAAGATCATGTGCTTGTACAACTTTACTGAAGGCAGCCGAACCTAGATATTCTGTTACATAATATCTGCCAGCAATGACAGTATTTAGCACAATAGGCAGATCCTTGTTTTCTTCAAATCCGGTCCTGTAGATGGCATAACACATGAGCACAACTGATAACATATCAATCTGCAAATACACAAGTTTCAAAACTACGATATTAACACCTATATAACCTGCGATGTTCTGAAACTATCTAACTTATTATCTGCGCCAGTAATTCGAAACTGAAACTTCACTAGTAGAGTACCAACAAACCTGTTCTTTCTGTGTATGATTCTAAGGTCGAATACTTCGTACTCATCCTCATGAGTATTGCACATCAAAATCTCATCTGCAGCAACATCCTCGCTGTTTGCAGCAGCCTCAAGCTCATTGGCCTCCTCATTCATTTCATAATTTCCCAATTTGTATTTGTTAGTTCCATTTGACAAGAAGTCTTTCTTCGCAAGTTTGACATGTAAATCGGAAGAACCGTCAAAATCTTCAGCCCAGTAATAAATGGAATCCATTTTAGCAGTGCAGTCAATACTATTGTCAATGCCCTTACGTTGAGCATGGTCTGTATCTGGTTGAGTAATATCCTCAACTAACTTTACATCAGAATTTTCCACAGCAGTTTGTTTCTTGCTTAGGTTCTCCTCTTTTTCAGGATTATCACCATAAAACCCTCTGCCTTCTGTAGCACAATTGCAAAAGGGCTCGGAACAATCAAAATGAAGACAACCACCATGATCTCTCTCAACACCTGCTTCAATCTGCTCACTATTATCAAAATGATAGTAATCTATCAGAGGAACCTCACTTTCATTTTTAGCAGAAGCGGCGCTAAAATGGCATGCCTTGTCCAAGTAATCAATACTTACATCTGACTGAAACTCTTTCGAAACTCTATTCAGTTCTGATTGGTTCTCCCACTGCTTATCTAAATCAGAAGTCATTATAAACTTATCCTCACTGGGACAACCAAAGAAGTCAGGCCCTTCAAAGGAGGGACTCAAGAAGTTGCCATCATCTTTCTCGTTATACCAGAACAGGTCATTTTGCATATCAAAATCAGGGTAATCTCGTGCTGTCCCAAATTGGGATAATTCGTCGGATGAAGATTTCGAATTCGAATTCCCCGGACTCGTCGATCGAATTCCGTACGGATTTGTGAATTCTGCAAAAGTAGAAAGCAATAACTTGCTCTATGTGCATCCACTAAACGAAAACGAAAACGAAAACGAAAAATTCAGATATATCATTAGGACATCATTAGAATTTAAAATATGTAAAGGGGTCTCTAGTGTCTGGTATAGGGCTTGTCACTTCATCTGCATATCAATTTGTAGCAAATAGCTCATGCTATGCAAAAATTACTAGCTTCGAATCATGTGTCAAACTTGGTCAATAATATCATTGTTCTTTAAGCAACTAAGATTAACGTAGATCTATTATAAAAAAAAATAAAATTAAAAATAAAATTCATATTTTTTTCATCTCTAAAATTCAAAACATGCAAAAAATGGACTCCTCAAATCCAGAGTAAGCATTTTCTTTCCAGTGACAGAAAAGGCATATGAATATAAAGATAAATACGAATAGAGATGGATTCTTCTACAATGCAAACTCAGAGAAATATGATATGAGATATTAAAGTCAAAAACTTGAATTACCTGAGGAGCAAACATCCGAAGTAGAAGAACCCAAGCTCACAAACTCATCGTCAGAAGAAACCGAGCTCGATCTCGAGCCATCGCCTCCTCCACCGGAAAAATCAGATCGCAGGGAACTCGCCGGAATTCTGACCGGAGGCGGCGGAGGGACCATGGGGAACAAGAATTTCTCGTAATCAGACGAACCCAGATCGCCCTTTCGGACCATATCCTCCTTGAGAGCGGACTCGGCCTCTGAGAAGCCGTTTTTCCTCAAGAACTTCAGCACCGCCTCGACGTCGGAAACCGCCATGGATGACGAAACTCAGAGAAGATTGAGGAGGAGGAGGAGGAGGAGGAGGGAGAGCAGAGGAGCTGACTAGAGGGTAAGGAAGAAGAAATATGCCACCATGGTTCAGGGTTTGCATGCTTCTTGTACAGAAAGAGAAGAAAAATCTCTCTCTCTATCTCTCTAACTTTCTCTCTCCTCTCTCTTTTTTTCGTGCTTCTTTCTTTCTTTCCATCTCTGCTGTGATACAGAAGCTAAGGAGAGAAGGCGGTCGTGTCTTACCAACTTTGAAAAGTGAGACGTCTTGAGAGGTTTTGGTTGGGGTTTTGGGTCTTGTGAGACCCACCTCCATCCTTACCCGAGGTAGATTATCCTCCTATTACTTGGCTCTTTTTTTCTCTGCACACGTGGAATGTGGGGGCCCGCTCTTGCATTTTATTTATTCTTTTTTTTTTTTAATTTTCTTATTAGCAGTTGATTACTTGATTTGTGGGACCATTTCTTTTTTTTTTTTT
>JXTB01000006.1:907014-935346 GCA_002914805.1 Parasponia andersonii
TTTTTTTTTTTTTTCCTTTTCTTTTTTCATCTCAGTCTCAAATTATCCATTTATAGGGTAAAACATGGAAATTTTATTACATTGTGGTCACTAGTTAATGTTTTGCTCTTTATGTTAATATGATTTCAAATTAAAAAAAAATTGGAGTACGGTGATGTTATAATATTTTTCTTTCCAAGTTTTAACGGCTCTATTCAATGGCATTATTGTAATTAGCGTTTATATGATTTTTTTTTTCCCCTTTTCTTCCTTTTTACTTTTTATCATTTCTGCACTTTAGTAGCACATGCGAGAGTGAGACCTTTGTCACCAATCTATTCCCTAATAATCAGGTTTTATTAACATTTATTGTGCATTATCAAACTTAGTTTTATGACGTTTTAAATTAAAAATATTGTTGCGGCTGGAATACATATCAATACACTTTGATTGGTTAAATGGTTGGTATGATTCATAAACCAACCAAATTAGATTGATCCTTTTAACTAAAATAACAAAATACATAAAGTACAAAAAAATGGTGATATTATGGTTGGGATTAGTAAATACTTGTGGGATTAAAAACGTTGAAAATGTTAAGAGTATGGTCGCTTGACTAAATTGATCTTGGTCTTTAGATAACGGGTGAGATCTACTTTTCATGGGTCATGGAATGAGTAATACGACCCACCGCACATCATTATTATGTTCTTACTCTCTACTCTCTCCAAACTTGACAGCTTTTTCACCTTCAACTTTCTTCTTTTTAATTCTACCAAGGTAAGCATGATCATTCTCTTTTTTCCCTTTTCATTATTATTTCTATTGACACTATTCCTTTTTCTTTTTCTTTCTTCTTTTCTCTTTTATTTGTACAGATGAATACTTCTTTTGCATGTACTTTTGTTAATTTGGGCTTTGAAATTTGAACATAGACGTTGGTGAGCTTCTTTAATTGTTTTGCATTGCCATGCCATGCTACTATTTGCCAAATTCTTAAAGATGGGAATAATCCAAAAGCATTGTGAAGAATTTCGTTTTCATTTCCTTTTTTTAGTTGAATTTACGTTGTTGATTTTTTTATATAAAAAGAATTAATTGATATTTTATTAAGATTGTAAATAATTTCTAGCTTTCCAAATATTGATATAGTTGAAATAATGGAAGAAACCATAGTGTTGGAAGAGTTTATTTGAATGATATAGGAATACACTTGAAAAAATACCGAACTTAAATAGTTATATATATATATATATATATATCTATCTGTAATTCAAACTCGTATATATTAAACCGCAGAGCAAAAAAAAATAGTCTTTTTTTATTTTTCTCTCAAAAATTATTATCAGACACTTTTACAAGAGGCCAAAGAATAAGTGCTTTGATCTCATTCTTTGGCCTCTCCTTTTCCTCCCTTCTTTTCTTTGGTCTCCTTTGGAGACAAGGGATTTTTTCATTTTTTATTTATATTTTTTATAATAAGTACAGATTTAAACCTAGTTATAGTATCACCAGATTTTCAGTCTATGTGAGCTTTCAGTTCCAGTTATTAGATCTTAAATATGAGAATTTTTTTTTTGAATTAGATCTATAATGCGAATAAGTTAGTCTTCTTTTCAGTAGACATGAATCTTATTTAGTGTTAGAATCACAATGCTCTACCCAACAAGAATGCAGTCTTGTAGCAAGTGAAAGTAATTGTTTGTTAGTGATCCTTATTATCTTTTTCTTTTGGAGAATAGTGCTAACTCACAATCTAGTTATTATTGTGTTTGTGATCCATTTTTCATCTCTTTTTTTTAAGAGTTTGAAGTTGTAAACCTCTGAAATTATAATTCTCTGTTCTTGTATTATAATTGAAGTTTTTTAGCTTTTATTAATAATATTTCTTTGAAGAGCCGATGTTATGAAAAAAAATTAAAAAAAAAAGCACGTATATATTATCCATTCTATGTTTGTTATGCATTCTCTTGAATTTGATCGTGTCAAAATATTGTATTGTGTTTCTCTCTAGAAGGAGCAAAATGTCTTATGCTATACAATACTAAAACTAAGGTCATGTTTGGCTAGGGACAGTGGAATAAAAAAGAATGGAAACAATTTCAAAATGACTCCATTCCATTATTTGATTTGAAAATCCAAATAGGAAAAGTATTTCCATTGAAATGAAATATGGTGGAATTCTATTCCACTCAAGATTGAGTGGAATAAGGTGGAATGGAATGAAATATCATTTAATTACACCATTTAATTAATACAAAAATAAATAATAAAATAAAATAATGCTAAATGTAAAATAATTTAATTAATGAAAATAATTAATAAAATAATTGAATGAAACAATAAAATAATGCTAAATGTAAAATTATTTAATAAAATAATACTTTAATTAATAAAAAATAATTTAATAAATTAAAGAAATATTAAATGTGAAAAATAATAAAATAATACTTTAATTACTAAAAAATAAATTAATAAAATGTAATAAAATAATAATTTAATAGATAAAAATAATTTAATAAATTAAAGTAATACTAAATGTAAAAATATTTAATAAAATAATATTTTAATTACTAAAAAATAATTTCATAAAATGTAATAAAATAATAATTTAATAGATAAAAAAATTAATAAAAAAATTTAAAAATAATAAAATAAAATAAAATAATGCCATATGCAAATTAATTTAATTAAATAATATTTTAATTAATTAAATAATTCAATGAAATAATAATATAAAATAAAATAATGCTGAATGTAAAATAATTTAATAAAATAATAATTTAATTTATAAAAAAATAAATAACGATAAATGTTAAATAGTTTAATTAATAAAAATAATTAATAAAATAATTTTAAGAAATAATAAAATAAAATTATGGTAAATGAAAAATAATTTAATGCTAAATATAAAATAATTTAATAAAATAATAATTTAATTAATAAAAATAATTTAATAAAATAAAATAATGCTAAATATAGAATAATTTAATAAAATAGTTGAATGCTAAATGTAATTTAAAATAATTAAAATGAAGAGTAGTTTTTTTAACTGTACATCTAATTTCATTGCTCTTCACAGTTAACCAAACATAAAAATGTCCATTTAGCTACTAATTCTACCACTTCAACTAAATAACATAATTACATTATCATTTTTTTTATTACATTTTGATTACTATTACCATTACCATTACTATTCTACCAATACAACCAAATGGATCCTAACTGCAAAACAAAACTTTGGGTTTGATTTCGATTTGTTTGGTCAGGGATTACGTAATTCTAATGTTTAAGTTTAAATAAGTAGAGAACTTGTATTTTTCCGGGAAAAAAAATGTTTAGGGTGTTTAACCATGTTCATGTGTAACCTGATTCCATTTTCCACTTATGACCAATAATTTATGCGGACAAAGAGGCCTAGGTTTTTAAGCATCTTCATTATATCAAGATATAACGAAGGAAAAGGATAGAAAAGGAATAAAAGAAACGAGTGAGAAGAAGAAAAAAATCATTATTTCAATATCACATTCAAATCTGAAAACGACTCACGGAGACACATTTAATGTAAAAGGAATTTTAGGTAATGATAAGTACTTTGTTCATATTTAAAAATTGTCTAAATGGCTGGGTTAGTTAATGTCTCAAGTCAGAGACGCTTTCAGGTAGAATCGTAAAAGCATAAGCCTTCGCTCCCACCCTGGCCCCACCCCTCTTTTCTTGTTTTTAATTTATTTTATATTTTTTGGTAGGGTGAAATGACTTTTTTTTTTTTTGATAAAATAGTACCTAGAGAAAGAAAGTATATTAGAAACTTGATAGGAACAGAAGACTAAGAAATTATTTAGTAATTTAATAAATAAAATAAAATAAAAAGAAAAGAAAATAACGTTAAAAAAAAAAATTAAGATAGCAACTAAAAAATAGAAAAGAAAAGTCTGAGGGGGAGCTAAATATTTCTAGCAAAACAAAATTATTATTTTTACCTCCCAACAATGTTTCGGTATAAAAAAAATATTTTGTGTAAAACTCAAAAGAAAAAACCACAAAAAGGAAAAAAGAGCACATTGTATTACAGCATGAGCCACTAAGAAAAACAAAAATTACATAGTTCAGAAAAATCTTTATTGATCGCTATATGGATAAAGGTAGGTGTAATATGCTACCAAGTTAGAACTTAAATACTCGTAGTTCTAGAAGCTAAAATATTTATAATAGAATTTTCTTCTCAATAGATGTGTGAAACATGAAAGTTCAAGTTAGAGAGTAACTCAATATAACAGATTCATAGTGGCTTCCAACACCAAGGAACAAACATAAAACGAATCTTAAAAAACGTAACCAAATAAAATGAGTCACTCTCGAGTTAAATATTTCTCCACTCAAAATCCCATGCATAAGAGATTGCATGAATAGTGACTGTCAGATTCGCCTCAAAAGCATAAGCCTTACTAATATAAATAGCAAAGCCACTTCTAAAGAAATCCTAGAATGTCCTAAAAACTTTATCACAATCTACTAAATTTGGATAACCATGAGCAACACTATCTGTATTGACTTTCAACTAGCTCTATAGAGGAACACGCCAATATACTTCAATAATTTTTTGTGACTATAAGCCTCTTGTGCTAACTATTACTACTTTCTTTTTTAAAAAAAAAAAATAGTTATCTAACAAGGGTATAACTGGAAGGAAACAGACATTATATTTCTTTCCATTTTTATTATACAAGGTCAACTTTAATTTAATTCCAAACCATTTCAAAAAAAAATAAGAGGTTTAATTTCAGCTATATATTTTTTGAAAAATAATTGTAATTTAGGAATTAGCCATATGACTGACTTAAATTAATTCATGATAGTAGAAGGCCCACTGGGGTTAACTCAGTAGGTGAGGTGAAAATTGGGTATTAAGTTGAGAATTTAACTTTTAGAGAATGTAAAGTATTTTTCTTTTTTTTTGTAGTAAATGAAAGTCATTAGTTAAGATATATATACAAAAAAAAAAATTAAACCATGGCAGTAAAAATAATTTTGAACAAAATAAATTTCTAGACTACTCAAATTGATATTTTTTTTAGAAGTGTTATAATATTATTGACGAATGGTCATTAAATTTATGATTTTTATAGAACCAACCACTTGTCCCTAATACATTAAATACTATTTACCAATATTAAGATACTCTTATAAAAGTCATTATACAATGTACTCCTAAAAAAGTCATATTAACCCAAAACACCATTAATAAGCAATAGTTCCCATGAAAAAAATACATCAAGGTGAGGAATCGTGCCAAGAACTTTCCACCTTTAGAGATCACTAAATTACTAATACATGCAAAGAGTTTAGAAAGAAACCAATCCCTTTTCCCGAAACGAAAGAAGCCAAATATGTGTTCTTACAAAGGAAATAAATAAATAAATGAGAAATTTTGAAAACTAAATCATTTGAAAAGCGATTCCAGTAAATGATATATTTTTTAAATCTCTCAACAAAATAGACATTTTAATGGTTGGACAAGCACGACAAGTGTGATTAAGCTTGACCAATTTATAACTTAACAAACTATTTATACAGTCTCTAAAAATATGTGTTGTGGGAGATTGTTAATTATTATAATCATTAGAAAGGAACATTTTCAGCTATTAGATATATAAACTAGGTGGTCAAATCCATATGATCCAATCTAATGCGCACAAACTAATATAATTCAATAGATTGAATTTTTAAAATCAACACTTTTATTAATTGGATATCCTTTTTATCTTAAAAGTAATTAATGCCATTTAATTTATACTTAAAATATAAGGCTGATTAGTTATTTGACTATTTTTATCCAAAATTTAATACATAATTGAGCTAAAAAATTCGTAGTTAAAAACTCACTTAATAGCAAAATTAGAAGTACAAAGTATTCTATAATTGAAGCTTTTTTTTTTAAAAAAAAAGAATATTTAGGCATAATTTTTAAAACATGGACATCTATTTAAATCAATTTAAAAAATTGGTCATCCACCTAGTTTTCTCTAAAATATTTAATATATAATTTATAAAAAATTTTATAATTCATATATGTTGTAAAACTTTTTGTTGGTGGTAGTTTAAGGTATAAACTTAAATTATATTTTCTATTGGTTCCACTTAAATATATATAATAATTTATTTAATTTTTATAATTCATATATGTTGTAAAATTTTCTATTAGTTGTAGCTAAATATGTAAACTTATATTATACAATCTACAACACATGATGAATGCAATCTAAGATTCAAAAACCCAAATTTGTGCTATAATTAGATAATCTAGAATAAAAAACTAATCTAACGTAAAGTTAAGTTATAAGGAATTATTAATTAGATCAAAATAATCTATCCAACTCATAAACGTGGATCGAATTAGATTAGTTAAAATAAAATATGCATATTAAATTGGATGCAATTTTTAAAATACGTTCTTAAAAAATTTGCAAGATATGATTAGATAATCTTCCAAAATATTATGAATAATAGCAAGGATATATAAGGAAATTTCGGGAATTTTTTTTTTAAAAAAAATGAGATTTAACTAATGATCTCCATTTATTACAAAATAAAGGACCTACTACTACTCAATCTCTACCTCACCCGATTAGGGATAATAAAAAAGTAAACTCGAATCTAGAACTAAAATTCTAAATAATGGGTGCTCTTACTACTTGAGCCAACCCATTTTGTCAAAAATAAAAGTTTATAAGAAGTTAAATAATTTGTTTTAATTAGCATGCTAGAAAAACATTACATATGCATAGGTTGCTTTGGGTGGGCTCTCGCTCTTTATTCTCCTTTTTATTATTAATTTTTTTTAAGGTAAGACAGCTAATAATTCTTCTATTATATTATATTATACCTCACGTACAAGTAAGAATCGCTACAAACACTTGGGTGGGTGGGTGCATAGAAGAGGCTTATGGGATAGGTTGTGCCAAGCATTTTCTTTAGATACGCATATTCGGCTCACAAAACTAATGGGATGGGCCAGCAGGGCTCGTTGCCTGTTGTAGGCCGGCATTGTTGCATCTCTATGTGTGTGGGAGTTAGTGATCTGGGTTTAAGTTCCCCGTAAATGATTTTTTTTTTTTTAAAACTCATTTTTGCACTGTAAATTTGTACTAAATGATGTAACATCACCTTTCATTATGCGACTATAACTAATTTGGTCTCATCTTTGAGATAAATTATGGTTGAAAATGATGCAACTTCATTTAAGAAAAAAGAAGAAGCACCTCAATGGAAGAGTGCTTTTGGGTTAATCGCGTTTAGGATCAAAAAGTGGTATTTTTCTAACTATTTTTGGAAACTGTTATTTTGTAAATAATTTTTAAAATGATATATTTCTAAATAAATCCGGAATTTTTCAAAAAAAGTTCAGCTCATCCTAGATTTTTCAATTTTTCAGATTTTTGGACTTTATTTTTATTTTTTGTAAGAAGCCCTTAAATTATTGCCTTTTGTTGGATCAAAAGTCCTAGTACCTGACTTTTGTTTATGGGACGTTCAGCGTAACTGTTTTAAAGCCCAAATTTCTAAGTCTAGATATTTGGTCCATTTAATGGGCAGAAGCGATTCAAGACTTCCGACTGAAAGCTGTAGATAATTTACACCAAATACCCGTTTTTGTGCCTCATATTTCACATATATCAGTTTTTAAATTTTATTTCAAAAATACTCGTTTTTGTTGTATATATTTCATTTGTAAAATATGTATGGTATATGTTTATAATATAAATTTTTATATATTATTATTACATTTATTGTGTAAATTTATATATATGGTATATATTTTGAAATGCATACCAATTTTAAGTTATAATTTTTACTCATGTAAACCGCGGTATATATTTCTATATATAAAATAATTGCCGTTTATATTTCTTCAAAAATGGTATAAAAATGGGTATTTCTAAAAATAAAAATTAAAAGGGTATTCGTGAAAATATGCTTAAGAAAATGGGTATTATGGACTTTTTCTTAATTAGTAGAGGTATATGTCATGATTTTTACAATAAAAATACCCCACTTTTGAAGGTATGATTTAGTAGATATATCTTTTTGATTTTATTAATAATAATTATTTGAGCTTACCATTATACTGTTAGTAAATTATTTATTCACCACTATTATAAACTAGCATATAACTTATTTACTATAGACTTAAAAAATTTATCACTTATGGATAGAAGCATATTTACCATTATACTTCTGGTACATTACTTATTTATCATAATTATGAGGTGGTAAATAATTTATTTATTGCCACTTAAAAAATTTTATCACCTATATAATGTGGCATATTTACAATTATACTCCTCGTAAATTACGTACTTACTATTATTATTTACCGTAACTTGAAATTTTTTTTACTTATGGATGGAAGCTTATTTACCATTATATCTTTGGTAAATTACTTAGTACTATTATGAGATGATATACGATTTATTTACCATGATTTAAAAAAAATTAGCACTCATATAAGGTAGCATATTTACCATTTAAACTCTTGATAAATTACTTATTTACCATTATTATGAGGTGATATATAATTTATTTACTACAATCTTAAGAATAAAATTTATTTATAGTGATATATTCACCATTATACTATGGTAAATTATTTATTTACCACAATATAAAGTGGTACATCACTTTTTTCCCCTGAAATATAAAGTGGTACATCATTTATCTACCACTAATATACAATGACATATTCAACATAAAGTGGTACGTCACTTATTTATTACTAGTATACAATATAAAATAGTATATCACTTATTTAACATGACCTTAAAAACGAATATCACTCATTTACTAGTAATATACAATGATATATTCACTATTATATTCTTAGTAAATTATTCATTTACCATTATTATGTTCTTAATTAATAAATTACTCATTTACCAAAGATATATATTATGCAAATAATTTACTCATATAACATTATATCACTGATTTACTACTAATATAAAGCAGTACATCATTTATTTACCATTTTTTATTACTCTATATAATTGTATTTGATTGATTTAGCCCTGATATACATCATATGCAATAATATATAACTTAGTTACGTGTTTGTGATAAGCGTGTTTGTGATAGGCTAGGAATCATAATGTATAGAAGAGACAATTTTTAACGTTGATTAAATGAGTGTGATCGAATTATGAAAGTAAATAATCTGAATAGTTGGACTATAAGGCAGATATGCAGACTAAATATATATATATATATATATATATATATATATATATTTAGATAACATTAACGAATAAAAAAAGAGAGAACCATTGATAGGTGATAAATTAATTATACACAAATAGGTAAAATCAATTAATCAATCAATTACTTTGTATGTTAATCTATTATTTGAAAAATAATAAAATGATCATTCTGTTAATTAACTTAGTATATCATCCAAATCCTTATAATTAAATTAATTGATTTATCAAAATAATTAAATTGAATAAGAACATTCTTAACAAAGGTCTCATTTAATAAGGCATCTAAAGGTATAAGTAATTAATTAATTTACCAATAAATATTATCGGGTAATATTCTATTTAATATAATAAATAAATGGTTTACCATTAAATTGATTATGATTCATTATCTTGATACTTTTATTGTTAATTTAGGCTAAAATTTCTGTTATTTACTTAGTCTTGTCTATTTCAATATCACTCGAAGCCGCATCCATAATGATTATAACCTTATAGGTAGGGTTGACAATGCCTTATTTGACACAATACAATTTCTTTACTTGAAGCTCCACCTACTATAAAGAAACCCCAAAAGACGATTTTTTTTTCTCAGCTTTCTAGTTTCTATGTACTCCTATTTCTTCGTATAGGCAAGGTTATTCCCCATTTAGGTCACAGCTAAATACTCTATTCATTGAATATTCTTCGTAACAATCTCAAAACCTCGAGACCTCACAATCCTCTAACAATTATTATAATCAAATTGTCATGATATATATATATATATATATTAAATAGGGAAAAAAATGATGGACAAACCTGTTGTGTAGCACCCGTGATCGGATCTTTGGGGATGAGGATGATTCTTTCAACATCAATAGTGGACTCCTAGCTCAACCCGAAGACGAATGTCACCATTTGGCTGCTAAGACGTTAGGGAATCATCGTAAACACACAAACTGTACAGTGAAGCCTCTCTCACGAACCGCAACAAAGGCCATGTTTTTGCTGACAAGTCGGATCATACGAGCATGTACTGGTCCTTTTGGGGCTGATTAAGCACGCTGATCTTGGTTCAGCTACAAATGTGGTAGACTAGACGCTTAAGTTGTTAATACTGCTACATGCCAAATACGCTAGCATTGACTGGAGCAAGACTACGATCAAGGGGGTCCGAATCTTGATTCCGTTTCTACTATTTAATTCTATATGGTCAAATTATATTTCCAAAAATTAGCTTTTCAAAAAGGGATATTTATGTTCAAGAAATAGGAAAGGGATATATATTGATACTGGGTATCAAAAAAAGATACCTTCCTCAGTTTTTTTTACATGTTATTTTGAGAAATTTACCCCTAGCACCCATTTGTGTACCTTATATTTTACAAATATCCGTTTTGTTAATTTTGTTTCAAAAATACATGTCTTGTGATATCATTTTATGTGTAAAATATATGTGATATACATTTACTTCTTAGACTTCTATATATTGTTTATTCTGTAAATTTATACTATGATATACATTTTGAAATATATACCGATTTTTAGATATAATTTTTACATATGAAATGTATACTATGCAATACATTTTATATATAAAATATTTATGGTTTATATTTCTCTAAAAAATGGGTACTTTTTAAATTAAAAAATAAAAAAGATATTCATGAAAATGCGATTAATAAAATAGGTATTTATGAACTTTTTTCCTTCATATTAAATGTATATTTTTCGGGTTTCTTACGAAATTCTAGTCCTAAAGTAACAAAAATTGAAAAATCTCGGATGGGTCAAATCTTTTTGAAAATCCTGGATTGATTTAGAAATATATCATTTTTTAAATATTATTTTAGAAGAATAAGACTTTAATAAACATTTGGAAAAATATCATTTTCTTTCAAAATTTATATGTTTCAATGGTACTCAAGGTAACTAGTTGAATTATTTATGGTAACTAATTTAGTTATTCAAAGTAATCGGTCAAGTTAACTGCCTCAAATATTTCATCAATTAATAAAAAGTGATATTTTTATAAATATTCTTAAAAGTAGTATTTTTCTAATTAAAATATGTGATTTTCAATTTTTTTTTGAAAAATTTCTATAGAAAATCAATTTTTTTTTTTTTTTAGCTAAATGGTCAAATATATTATTTTTTACATTAAATATATCAAGTAATATACTGAATGTCATTTACCGAGTAAATCAGTTTTTCACTGTAATATATTAGTCTATTTAGGTATAAAGTTTGAACATGGAGCCCAAAGTTAGCCATTTCGCTAAAGGCCCCTAAATTGATCTATTCGAATTGAATAAATCAATTAATGGGAGAGGTAAAGTAAGAATAGTCTAGTAATACTAATATCCGATAATTCCATCTCACTAGTATAATATACCAAAACTTTTTTTAAGGGAAAATATTGCTACCTAACCAGCAAATTCTTAAAACTACACAAGGTGATTATTTTTAGTATGTTATTTATGTTTAATTGTTATTGAATATATTTGGTTTATTTTCTTTTAGATAGTATTAGAATCCCACGTAGTTTATCAATTTTTAATACTAACTATATGGGAGATGATTTGTATAGCTTAAGTGGGTGGTAGATAATTTATTTCAGTTCAATTGATAATTGAACTTATTATAAATATATTAAAGGTTATTCAACACTTATACAGCAACAAATTATATGTTATATTAACTTGTATTAAAAAAGTGAGATATGTAGTTTGATACTAAGCAAGTGAGATATGTAGTTTGATACTAAACATAATTAATTCTTCTTTCAAAGTCTCGTGATTAATCATGTGAAAGCGCAAAACTACAAATAAATTACTTAGGTTAGATTTGTTCTTTCTTGAAACATTTTTTTTTTTAAGAAAAAGAGATTGAACTGAAGGGGGAAAAAAATCATATTGACATTTCGTTTTTTTGGTTTGGTTATATCATAATATGACCTGTAATTGTAAGCATTAAAATTTCCTTGCTTTCTAATCATTTTTAATATTTTTTGAATCACTTTAATGTAAGTCGATATCAAAGCCAACTATCAAAGTGGAAAACCCTTTTTTTTAAAGCTAGCTTAAGTGTCATCTTGTTGTTAAGCATATGATCTTAATGGTCATGTACTTTACTAATTTAATGGAAATAATAATTAATTGTTTATCTTTTTCATCTATTAACATGTGTTTATTTGCACTATTACATGCTTGGGACTTAAGTTTGGTAAAACCCTCACTTAATTTATGATTCATTTGTCATTTTCTTTTTCATATCTTTTCCCATTACGATTTTTTTCCGCTTACGTATGTAGATACGCCGAAAGTGTATAAATATTCGAAAAGTTAAAATTCAAATACCTAGAAAGCATAGTATAAAAAATTAAAATAAGAATGTCAAAGTCGGAAAACTAATGGAGGGAAAAAGAACAAGGTTCCCCACTACATGAATAGTGAGTACCGATACATAGTATATAACATAAATTCCTATTTATAGAAAAATCTAAGCATCAACTAGCCGACTCAGCCACCCACCTACCCACCCCAATTTTGATTTGTGTCCTACTTTTTCTCTCTTCTACGTCTCCATAACTTCATCTTTATGTGGAAAAGAAAAACTTTTTCCACAGTTCCTGGATTATATCACTTGGTGTGCTTGGCCTGGCACATACACATCTCTTACCATGGAATAGGAATCAACCTCTATTTTTTTTTTTTTTGGAGAAAATCCTATTATAAGGAGAAAACTTCATTAGAACACTGGTCAAGAGAAAGGTCAACCTCAATAGAACTCAAGAGTCATTGAGGGGTCTCATCTTGCTAAGTAAATTTACATGCCATCATTGGCTACAACGAACTTGACCAATTGGTAGGCCACAGTATTACATGATATGGGAGCAAAACCAATAATACTATTAAGAATAGGATAAATGAGGTTTTGGATATCTTTCATGATAACTCCAATCTCAGTCAGGACCACTGTCGAGTTATTCACTTGGTTTACTACATTGAGTGTGTCCGATTCTATCAATAGGGGGAACATTTCAGCATTTTTAGCAAGGGAAATACCGAGACGGAGAGCCAAATCTTCAGCGACTTTAGCAAAGCAAGAAATTTTGATATTTGAGCAGAAAGCAATCAAAACTTTACCAATGTGGTTCCTTATAATGCCGCCCAATCCTATACAACCACATTTTTCCAGAGGGTAGAGAGGGAGGCTTCGAGACTAGCGATGAAGATTGGATTTCTCTCTGTTTGGTCTAAGTCTAGAGAGCCATCTATGGTACTGGAACTTCTTTCTTTCATGAACCCATAGGTTTCTGTAGAACCAGAGAATCCATGCGTGCCAAGCAAAGCTGATCAACACCTCAGGCATGCACTTAGTAAAAAGTGAGGTGATATTTTTAATGAAAGACTCACTCGAGATGTGGGAAATCTGCTCAGAAATAAGAGAGAATTTCCAAAGACTTTAAGCTATTGGACATGAAAGGAGAGCATATGAAGTTGCCCTTGACTTTCTTGCCATTACCTATTCTCCTTCACAGAATAATTCGCCAAATGAAGGAAGGTCTGCTCCCGAAATATGCTTGAAGGAAGTCTCCATGCTTAAAATACTTGGCCTGTAGAATTAAGAAGCAGAGGGAGTTAGGATTTTGGATGATACGCTAACCTTATTTTGCAAGTATGGCTCGATTGAATAGGCTTATGTATCTAAAGCCTAATCCTCTAATTTCTTTGGGTAGGAACATCTTGTCCCAAAAGGCTTAATGAAGTTTCTTTCCATTTTTACCTAGGCCCCACCAAAAATTTGCAAAAAGTTTATGAATTTCTGTGTAGAAACTACTTCGGCTTGGAGAACAGCTCAAGACGTGAGTTGGAATAGACTGGGCTACTATTTTGATCAAGGTTTTCTTGCCTCCCGAAGAGAAGTTTTTCTTTCCACCCTTGCAACTTATTCCAAATACAGTCTTTAATGGATCCAAATATGTGTACCATCATTGTTTTTGGTGACGGTGGAAAGTAGATCACAATAATGTAAAGAAAATTACGGTAACTACGGCCCGTGATTTCCAGAGAAAGTCATGATAAGAAAGGGTACTCGATCTTAGGATTGAGAGCCGGTAGGTTCTCGGTTCCAGGATCATATATATATGCCATACACCTCCCCGGTACAAAGGAGATACACATAAAAACAAGTTTTATAAGTAAAAAACTTAGTCTTTGCTATTCAATCTTGGGAGTATATATCTGACTTAAGCATTGGAGAGTCTTTGCAGGTGTCCGCCCCTGCCTCTCCGGTCTAGCCTGAGATCAAAAGCATTTTGAGATAGAAAAAACATATGGATAGTTGGTAGGAACAACACCAACAGTTTGAAGACACGTGGATAATTGGTAAGAGCCGATGGCCTAAGAAAACGTATGAAGAAGGATGAGCTGCGTAATAAAATGCTTGCCACCAGACCTCGTTAAAAATCGTACTCTGGGAATCACATCGCATAATAAAATGCATATCGATGGCCCGAGAAAACGTACGAAGAGGGATGAGTGGTACAATAAATGCTTGCCAGCAGACCTCATTAAAGATCGTACTGTAGGAATCACATCGCGCAATAAATTATTAGCCGACAGCCCAAAAAAACATACGAAGAGGAATAAGCTACGCAATAAAATGCTTACCAGCAAACCTCATTAAAAATCGTACTGTGGCAATCACATCGTGTAATAAAATGCTTGCCGATGACCTGAGAAAACGTACGAAGGGCAACGGGCTGCGCAACAAAACTTGCCGCCGACCCTCAAGAAACACCTGCAAGATGTGGAAGAATTGAGCGATAACACCCACGCTCCAGAGAGTACCTTAGCTACACATAAGCTGAAGATAAATGGAGCCAGGGTCTACCCATTGGAAATAGACTCTATAGGGTCTGCCTATTAGAAGCAGGCCCAGATAAATTACGCAAGACACTAAGCGTGTAATCTTCCAAACATAAAGATGTAAGTCAAAACTAAATTCAGTTTATTGATACTTAAATTACAGAGTGTGTGGCCGACAGGGACACAGACTCAATAACTTCATTTGTCAGAAACAAGTTATGGACGGACTCGCAAAGACATGTAGGAGTGATAACACCCTGTTTTCTCCCGGTAAGAGTCAAGCCCATGCCTTTTCTTCTGCAGCGATGGGTCCAAGCAGGTATCGACCAACCCCTAGAGCTAGTTCTTGACGCAATCCTATTTAGGGTCAGAGAAGTCCAACCATACGCACGGATCAAATTCTGCTAAGACAAGTCATAACAGTAATTATACACCCTCAGAGCTGGACAAGTTGGAACTCATATCCCAATTTTTGGAATTAGTCTCATCAATCATAGCACGGAGAGGATTCACTAATAACTCCAAATCATATACGATTAAGTCAGACCTAGAGATCAGCCGAACTACTAACAAGGGAATGACATCGTATATAATATTCGACCTTGGCCACAAATGCAGACAACAGAAAAAGAAAAACATAATAAACATAAGAAAAGTATGTCATTTTTATTATTTAAATAGATACTCACAACAAGGGTCAGCTTTACACTACACAGTTAGTACTTTATAAGTATACAAAAGAATTGTTAGCTATTGTTAGCCCAAGATTGACAACCAAGAGGGGGAGTGAATTGGATTTTAAAATATTTTAACAAACTTTTCAACTATTCAAAACCATAGACCACTATTTTAAAACTTTTTAACTAAATGAACAATAATACCAAACATAAAGTAATAACTGTAAGTATATTAAGCACACTAAATATTAAACACTCAATTAAATAGCTTGCAATAAAGTAAAGAGTGTAGGGATAGAGAAAGTGTAAACTCGGTTTTTACGAGGTTCGACAAACACGACAGTTTGCCTATGTCCCTGGCCCTCGGCAACTTGTTTTAGCTTTCCACTATTGGATCAAGATTATGGGCTTGACCGACCCTTTTACAAACGGAGTGAATTCTTCTTAGGTACATCCTAGCCTTTATAATAGTCTTGACTCTGGCTCTATCATACCTAACCTCAGATTATTTTGACTCTGGTGACAACTTCACCTATACGGATTGTTTAGACAATGGTGCTAATCTCACCAAGTAACGGGTTGTTTATGACTCCGGTGGCAACCTCACCTAAATTGGGTTGTTTATGAATCCGGTAGTAACCTCACCTCACACTCAATGATTATTTAATAAACAAGAATGAACACTCACTCACAAATTCTCCTCACAAAGTAATTAATACAATTTTGGCTTAGGAGATTTGAGAACAATGCATTATAGATGCTCTAAGATTGACTCAATATGATTTGAAAGTGTAATTGATATGAAAATAGGCTAATATACTTTAAGAGTAGATAAATATCAATTTAAGTTCATGCTCTTATCTTAAAGGACATCAAATAAGGCTTTATATATGGATATCTAAGAAAACTAGCCGTTATTAGCTCTCTGCCAAATATTTGGTCGACCAAAATTAACGCTGGTCGACCAAAAATATAACCGTTAGAGTTTGACACATCAGTTCAGCTTCAGCGGTCATTTCTGGCCATTGGTCTAAAAATTGATCGACCAAATTTGGTCGACTAAAATCATTATCTGGTTATATTTCAGATTTTGACAGAATTTTGGCATTTTTTCAGATTTTAACAGCTTTTGGCGTTTTTTAAAAACTGACTTCTAAACTTGTTTTAACCACTTTAAAAACATTATAAATCAATTTGAAAAGAATATTTTGGCTATTGCAAACTTGTTTTAGTTTCACAAAGATATTTAACAATAATTTAGAAAGTGTTCATCCTAAAACACATTCTTGTTTGTAAATAGAAAATCTTCTTTTAGCCTATTTCAAATAATCATGATTTCAAATATATTTGCAACTTGTTTAACCTTAAGAAATCATGTTTTAAAGAATATTTTCTCATTTAAAGAGATCATTATATTCTATTTTAAATTTCTATGATAAAATAACCATTTTAAGCTTAAGATAGTTTAAAAACTCTTTTAAAAAGTATGAGTCAATGCAAAGAGAATTTATGTGCAATGAATTAAATCAAATAAAAGACTAAGTATGAATATATCCTATCTAGACACGATCTTGTATCTTGATTGTTCATCTTCAAGCTTGATTCTAATATGTTCATATGCATCCATTTTCAAGCTTGATTCCTTGATTAACTTGAGGTAGAACTTTAATACCATTTCACTACACACTCAAGTTAAATCATTAGTACTAAATCAAATGTTTGTTATCTTCAAAATAAGAGTGAGTAAGAATGAAATCTTAATTTTCTAATAAGAGCGAGGGTCCCTAATTACCTCCAAAGAGGGGAGATATGCCAGCTTCGACACTTGGCCCAGCTTCGGCAGGGAATGGCATATCGGTTTCAAAGTCATCGCTAGACAAGATGACCGCACCTGGCCCTCTGCCAGTTAAAGCGCCAGGACCAGGTCGACCCTCAGGAACCTCTGTAGCTTGTGTTGGCAGATTAGAAGCAGGCACTATCTTTTTGGCGACTGAAGCAGAAGTAGAGGGCCCGCCATTCTCTTCGTCAAGCATCTTCAGTACATCAGTAGGGTATACGATGTTAATCTCGTCCCCTATCTGTTGCATGTAGTACCCAAAGGAATAATGGTCTCTCTCGATGCCCTTCCACTCATTGAACTGGTCTGGCATTACCACCTCCGCGTGACCCTCAAATTCCCTTTTCTCCCAGTCAGACCTATAGCTCTCCACAGAAAGAATGTTCATCTGCCTCTGGTACCTTATCTTCAGCTTCTCTGCATCTGTCAGCCTATCTCTCAGCACCGCCAGCCTTAGTTCCGCTTGTCGATGCGACAAGTTGATCAAAAGAATGTTAATATCGGCAAGGTCTTCACCACGCTTGTGAGTCTGCTCCACAAAAGCTTCCATCAGTTTACGGTGATCCAAATAGAGATGTCGGATTACCTCATTGGACCGGTCGAGTCTACACTGCAAGGAATGGGCCTCTAACTTGGCTTTCGCCTCGGCTTTCCTCGCCTTCTTAGCCTCATCGATGACTCTATCACGAGTGGTGAAAGCCAGCTCCATCTCAGCCTCGGTGCTCTGCAAGTCATGCTCCTTGACCTTAAGCTCAGCTTGGGCTAACCTAGCAACCTCTGCCTCCGAGCGCAGACCCGGAACCTCGGTTTCGAGAGACTGGACCTTGCCCTCCACCTCGACCAACCTGGCGGCTAGCTTTTCACACCTGGCCCTCTTGATGCTCAAGGTATGAACCACCGTAGTGCTGACCCTAGCTTCTTCCAGGCTCCAGTACAAGTCGAAGTCCACCCTCAACACAGCAAGGGCGACCTCGGTCCGCTCTACCACCGCAGCACGGGCATTCAGCAGTCCGGTCAACTCCCCGATATAAGAGGAATAGAAAGACTGAATAGTGGCTAGCTGTAGAATATAAAAAAGGAGAGTCAGTGTTCAGCAAAGATACCGAAAGCATGGAGATGATAGCTAGACGAGCCAGACCTGTGCAATACTGCAGTCAGCAACGAGACCTACGTTCTCCAGGGAGAGCACCTCCAGCTCGAAATTCGTGGCTAGACCCTCTCCTTGAGCATCATTGTCTGAGGAACACGACTCCTCCCCAGCAACTACGAGGACACCTTCTCCCCTCGCCAAGCTGGGGGCAGTAGAAGACGGAGCGTCTCCAAGCGCACCTTCGGCGACAACCGGAGGTAACGCATCCTTAGCAGAAGAAGCCTCTACGACCACTGCTGCTTCAGCAACCCCAACAACCACCTCACTTGAAGACCCATCTGACTGTAATTTTTCGGTCTTGTCTTGACTAAGACGCTCGGGCAGGCCGCCGCATGCGGACCTCCTTCTCTTCATGACGGTCAGGGTAGCACCGTCATAGTCACTCTCTAAAGAAGGGGCAGTTTTGCCTCTCTTCCCCGCCAGACTTCCCCCCCTCCCCCGGATGGGTCGACTTCACGACCTCGCTTCATAGAGACTGGGGGAGGGGAAGACAGGCGAGACTTCAGCCTAGGAGCCCCTCTGCTGAGCTCGGCAATTTCTCCACGGGAGTGAGCAGAACTGGACCCCGCCCTCGTCTTCTAGCTAGTGCTAGGGGCAAAAAGAGCCGGCACAACAAGCTCCCTTGGCAGGCTCGAAGGGCCCCCTTTGCCATACAAGATCTTTATGGCCGGCGTCTCTCAGATCGCGGGCCCGCCTGCCTCAGGAAAAGGCTCCACAAGCGCATCATCTTCAGATATGAACAGACCCTCCAGCTCATCGTCCGAGCCTGTTCTTGGGGTGACAACTCCCTACACCCCAGCCTCATCCTCAGAGGACACCACCAGACGCCGACCGGCGGAGACCTTGGATCAGGCTTTATGGGCGACTGTACTCCCCCTGGCTGGGGAGGAATCTGCCGAAGGGCCAGTGTCTGAACCTGCAATAGCAAGCAATACGATTAAAACGTAGCCATGACCTAATTGATGGACACCTAGGACACGAAATAAACTCACCCCTAACCTTCTTGGGGGCAGCGGCTTCCTCACTTTGGAACCTAACGCACTCCTCGGTCATGAGCTTCACCGTTTCTTCGAGCTCATGACTAGTCGACGCCACCAGGTCATTAAGACCTGCCAGCTAGCTTAAGGCCATAATCTGACAATCTACCATGGCAATGCGATTCTGTTCATCCCGGTGGAACCAGTTCAGAGTTGAAGCGTCAAGTTGGCTCCGAATGAGCTTGGTTATGACCCACGTGTCCAACGAAAAGAGTAGATGTGAGACCATCCTTGGCATCATGTTCATCATCTGGGGATTCAGAACGGCTTGAATGTGTCAGCAATCCCTAGAAAATCCAAAGATGATGACCCCTTCCAGCTCCTTGAGCCGCCCCGCCGACAGCCATGGCTCAAGCCTGCTTTCCTTTATAGAAGCTTCGCGAGGTCAGATATCATGAGCAAAAATGGACAGAGTGTACGCAAACCCGAAAATCAAAATACAATTCAGTATTTACTTTACAGAAAGAGTGGAGGAATTTGGAAACGCTCCCCGTTCACCCAAGGAGAGTACCACACCCTTCTGACGGCGTACAACCTGGAGTGAGAGTCTCATTACTTGTCCAATCTCAGCAAGCCCCAGAAGACATAGTGCCCCGGAAGCGGCTGCAGGTAGAAAGTAGAGTAAGAGCTCCTTTTTAGAATGAGAGTGAGCTTATAGGCATAGAAGACCATCTCCAGGTTGATATGCATATTGAGGAGGACTGATAGAGCAGAGAACCCTATCAGGATCATGATCCTGTTGGCATTCAACTGATGAACTAGGGAAGGAAAGGGAAACCGCAGCCATTCCAGGTACTTCCTTCCCAAGACGATGGAGTCTTTAGGGGCGAAGATACCAGTCTGCCGGGCCCTCGACCCTAGTGACTCTGCCAAGGAAGCAGAGCTGCCTCCTTAACGAGCCTAACTTGGAATTCGCGATGGGGCGGAGCTTCTGACTCTGGTTTGGAGCCATTATCGTGAGTGCGATCATAGAGAGCAAAAGTTTTGAGGAAAATGAGGACTCGGAAACCCTAAGATTTGAGAAAGTTGAAAATTTTGAAAGAAAGGAAGTAGGAGCACTTGAGAATTTCGGTAAAGTAAGAAATAAGCACAAGTGCAATTTTTATAGAGGAGAAGCTGAAAAGTTTTCCCTGGAGGAGAACAGTGCGAGGAAATCGGAAGCATCAAAATTTTGAAAATTTGAAAAGGTCATGGCATGGTTTGGCGTGCACCAATATCAGTAAATAGGGAGTAATGACGGTAATGAGCCACGCGTACCCTTCGAATTGGCAGACTGGAGGCATGATTTCCCCACTTGATGGCTACAAATCCATCAAATAAGGAAATGAGGGCAGTTGTGGGGCCCACTCCAAGATCGTGCGCTATATGGATGGTGAAGTGGAGGAAGAGATGGCATGGGACACACCGTTCGACACGTGTCCAGGAGGATCGCTTGAAAATCACATAAGTCGCATGTGATATGAAGTGGGCCTGTTGGTTGTCACTGGCCAGGACCGAATCCATCCCAGACCCTAGACGGATTCAGCCCAATCTAATTCTTGCCTCGACAGTTGGGGTTCAGAAGCCTCGAGGGTCTTCTATTAGAAGATCATTAGAGACAGTGCACCGCTCTAGACCTAGACAGGGCATTCAATGTAATCTTGGGTAGGTGTGCGCATTAGGCAAACCATCCTGACAGGACGACGGGCTGTCAAAGTCTCGTTCCTGCTAGGCTCATATCATAGGGGACGGCGGAAAGTAGATCACAACAATGCAAGAGAAATTACAGTAATCACGACCCATGATTTCCGGAGTAAGTCATGATAAGAAAAAATGCTTGATCCTGGGATTGAGAGCCGGTAGGTTCTCAGTTCCAGGATCATATATATATGCCATACACATCTCCAGTACAAAGGAGATACATATAAAAAAAGTTTTATAAGCAAAAAACTTAGTCTTTGCTATTCAATTTTGGGAGTAAATATCTAACTTGAGCATCAGAGAGTCTTTGCAAGTGGCCTCTCCTGCCTCTCCAGTCTGACCTGAGATTAAAAGTCAACTGAAATAGCGAATACATATAAACAGTTGGTAGGAACAATACCAACAGTTTGAAGATACGTGGACAATTGGTAAGAACAATACCAATATGAATCCATAAGAAAACTCTGTTAAAGTTCATGGATGCAATCTCACTAATATCGGTTGGGACAACTAGAGAGATGAGTTGTTTTGCAAATGACCATGGCCTACCGGCAAGGACACATTGTTGATCTTCTTTACGGCTGAACTGAAAAATAAAAAAAAATAAAAAAATAAAAAAAAACATTGTTTGATCCCATCTTCTCGATATCGAACGTTCGAGGGATCTTCCAAATATTCTGCATTGCACTTTTTAAACTATCTTTGTTTACTGCTTTGTTTTCCCGGGATCTTTTCAACTAGGTATAGATCCAATTTTTCTCCATTTTCGTAGTAGTTCTCCCGAGGCATCTCCACCACCGGTCCGTCCTCATCATCGAGATTCAATCTTTCACTGAGCTTTGAGTCTTCGTCTAAATCCATGTTAGGAATTACCATAAAGGAAGCCTGGGTTGGGTTCTACACCTCGTCTGCGAGAGACGACTTGAAAGCCCACTGTAAAAGTGAGATGGACTTTTCACACTCTTGAGTTCTAGAGAGGAGTTCGCATAGATGAAAAACTTTTGTATCTTACGGAATCAACCTCTCCTTTGTAATCACATAATTGAATACATTTATTTCTCTTGTCCAATAAATATTTGATTACTAAAGTTTTTGATCGCAAAGCAATATTATGAATACCATCAAATATCATATTAGAGATACAAGTGTGATTATCGATCAGACTAATTTAAAACTTATACTATGATTAATATACAGTCATCGAATAGGTATTGTATCTTTGATTACATATATATTCATTGAAAATAGGCTAGTTCAAAGATAGTTTGCACTTTATAAATATTTTATGTAGAAATTTCTCATTTCCATACTAAATTGGTAAAAGCGAAGATACAACCGATTTGATACATTGCTTGACTTTAGTGAATGTAGCATTATACATTTTGTACAATATCGGTAGGGACAAGTGGAGCACCATAAGATCTCGGTACCAAAAATGGAAAAATTTTGAAGATCCTATCTAGTGGGATTGCTCCCCCACGGTTGTCTGTAAGATGGTCATTGGAGGGTCCATTTCATTAAGGCTCAACAAAATTATCTAGGCCAGGGTTTTTGAGGTTAGATCTCTCTTTGTTTTTGGTTAGTGGGTATGCTGTATTTCGGGGCTTTTGAAATATGTAGATATTGATGTCTTGTCTTGGTCTTTGGTATATTTCTCCTTCTTTGTGGACTTACATAGTACTCATTTTCAGTGTCTTGTTACCCATAATCCAGCTAGATCTCCTCCTCCCCCATTTTCAACCTCTTTGAAATAATGGTAGTCCGATTCAAGCTTTTTGAACAATATTTGAACGTATGCATCAAGAAAAGGAATGAGTGTGTCCACTTAATTTTCGTTTAAGGAGATTTTCGATGCTAATGACTGTTTATGAGTGTCGAATTATCTCATAATCCACTAGATTAAAAAAGTTGGATATTTGAATTTTGATAATTTAAGCGGTAACTGGTGAAAATTCAATGTCCATATAGGAATTTTTATAATAATTTTGATGTCTGACAATGTGTAATCATGTTTTACTTAAACGAATGTTTTTCGCTCACTTCAATTATAGAGGATTCTTTTTTTTTTAATTAATCTCTAAGGCATCGAATATAATAAATGATTAAAAGCCTAAGTATGTTGTTAAGACTGTTTTGCTATCATTATTATTAGCTAAGTTGGTATGAGGTTCATGCTTAATAATAATGCATGACATGATATAAAAGGAATAATTAAAAACTCAAAAAATGTATCCACATATCAAAACAAAGAGAAAATAACAAAATTAGGGAAATATATATAAGAATTGAAAAAAAAAACATGGACTTGAAAGGAAAGAATGAAATCATATCTAACCATACTTTAAGAGACAAGCGTGTCTAATCATGGTGCCAAGGAGTTTTCAATTGAGCAAGTGATAGAGATATGGGAATATATTCATGGGCCGATATTAGGCCCCCTAGTCCAATCTCCAGACTTCATCTCTGTAACCGAAAATTTTCAAATAATTAAAAGTGTTTATGGCACTGATGATCCCGAACTAGTGTATTTGTGGCAATTTAGTCCTCAAAATTTTAATTATGGCACAAATAGTTTTCAAATTTTTTGATTTGTAACAATTTTATCTTTAAATTGTCTAAATTACAATATGTTACAAAATTTCTGACCAAAAACACAAGTGAAAAATATGTTGTAGCATCTGAAAATATATTTAAAGCAAAATAAATTGAATAAAAGATTTAGAGAGAAGAAAAGATGCATTTTTTAGGATTATTAGAATTACAAATTTATAGAAAATTTTTCTATAATTATTCATTTTTATTCTTGAAAATTCCTAAATCATATTTCAAATATACTTTCAGATCTCATCACGTGCTTTTTATATGTATTTTTGGTAAAAAAATTTAACAATAAATCATAATTTAGACAATTTACTAATCTAGGAACCAAATTGCTACAATTAAAAATTTCAGAGACTATTTATGCTATAATTAAAATTCTGAAGACACATGTGTGATTGTTCAAGTATCGTTTGTGCCATTAACCTTTAAAATTAACTTCAACTTGGTCGTTATTATTGCTGGTCCTCAAAAGGACCGACCTTCTTCCTTTTTGAATGTTCCCCCACTTTTCTTTTTCCTTTTCTTTTTTTTTTAAAAAGAAAACTTTAATATATACTTCGATTTTTCTCTCCAAAAAGAAATTTTTCTGTTGTCTTTTTTTCTCTTTTGAATGAATTTTGCCATATGTCATACTAAGAGAATTTATGTAAGAAAAAGAAAAAAGAAAAAAATCCTTTTTAGTTGCCTTTTGTACCAGTGGAATTGGAATCTATCCCCTTCCCACAAGAGCTAACATCTTTTTTAGAAAGTAGAAGTTTATTTTTGAGAATATTTGGCCGCTAAAAGGCTAATTAAACTATCGGAACTGCATGTTTTTAGCGGCCAATTAAACTACCGGAACGGCATGTTTTGTCCCATTATAAAAGTATTCTTAGAGCAATTATTGTATAAAAAGCACTACGAATAAGTTTGTTTTATTTGTTTTTTCAGAGAACAGATCTCTTTTGTATTCGTTTTAGTTTGACAAGCATATTTAATGAAGCATATATACTCATATTTCATCTATAAGGAACTACTGAGGAAGGAAATGGGAAATATTATGAAAACCATAAATATTACCATTTATGTGGTCACATTGTCACAATATCATTTTCGTCTAATCAAACACTGCTATATATGTTTGTGATGTAGCAAACGAGCATTAATGATGAAAGAAATGTTTATTTAAAAAAAAAAAAACAATTATTGAAACCACATATATTTGCTTTAAAAAAGAAGATGTTTGAATGAAACTTTAATCAATCAAACATCAGTTAAAATAATTTTATCTGAAAAATACATGTATCAATTAATTTTTTAGGGGGAAAAAAATGAAATTCCTTAATTATAAATTCATGAAATTAATTGCTATAAGGATTAACATACAAGAGGGGATTCTTCCAATCAAAACATTATATTGATGGAAAGAAACACATGTAATGTGTTCTAATAACTATATGATTCTGAAAATTATGCATTAAGGTGGACTTATAGTTCTTAATAATTTTGATAACACACGGCTATCTCCTAGACTTCACACATACTTAAAAAAAAAAAAATTACACTAACTAATCTAAATTATTCACAAAATGGAATAAAAAAGATCACCATTATTGTATAAAAGCAACTAATTGGACAAAAGTATTTAATGGTGCAATCTGAAGATGATAATGCACCGATTTAGAGTACATGATTCCAACACATTAGTACGACCCAATAGATAACATTATTGTAGATAATGGACGAACATGTGCGATGATAAGCGTGAATAATATCGTTCCAATTTCTTACGTTTGAGCATTAATAATAGTTCACTATGCAAATCTGAAAACCCCCTAACAAATCACCCAGCTTTTGGTGGGAGGGTAATTAAGGACATTGATACCTTATTAGAAGTCATATAATGTTCGAGGTATATAGATAATTCACTTCATGTAAGACTCGTATATTAAGTGCTCGGTATGTATTATTTGTGAAACGTCATCTTCTACCTTAAATTTTTTTTTTTAATGCAAAAAATAAAATAAATCAATATATAAACTTACGTTTGAACTTTAATTCCATGTTTTGACGGACGTCATTTAGTCTTCAATTGCAATTTGCAAACAATTATTTATGGTGAGTCGTGACCCCAGTCTAATCATAGCTCTATAGTGAATACCCACTATGGAATAGAACTTCATTTATGCCGAAAGTTCGAATGAGGAATCAAAGCAAAAATAAAATATTTAGAAAAAAAGGGCTGAAAATTTAAGCACAAATATGGAGATGGCCCATTAAAGCAAATGAAGTCAAAAGCCATCACTCTTTACATGAAAAGCTTATTCAGAAAGTGGTGCAATGATGCGAACAAGTTTTCAACGTCACAGTGAGAGGAACATTGAATATCATCGCATAATTTCCCAACCCCCCAGTAATTGCAACTTCAAATTGCCATATGGTTTTTTCTCATTTTATTTTTATTAATTTTTGACAACCCAAGGTGCTATCCGTAGTCTAATTGACCGCTTAGAGTTTTGGAATTTGAAACTGCCCCGATCATCGCCCTCATTGAAGAAGGTTCTGATCAAACAAAAGAAAATTACATTATTAGCAATATATGAAACACACTTTATTTGTACAAAAAAAAATATAAAATATACAACGCAATACAATTTTTAACCACATAATTTTAAATAATATAATCTCAGTTGTAATACATTATTATGTATAGACGTACAAAAATGAGTGTTCGTTACATTATTCTAATGTTATCATAGTCTACAGGGCTCTTAGCTTTTTGTTTTTTTTGTTTTTTTTTTTTTTTTATAGTATTAGTGAACTACAAACTCAAAACGCAAAATAACTTCACTATAACACGGATTAAGCTGAGGAAAAGGTTGTTGATAATTAATTAAATTTGAAAGGGAAAAAAATCATGAGAGCATCTTGAGGCTTGAGCACATGAATCCACAGTTACTGGAAAATACAAATGAAGATTCCAAACGCAAGCTTGAGTTCTTAAAATCCCATATGCTCTCTTTTTTCCCTTTCTCTATCAAATTTACTTTGTGTGTTGGTATATTTGTTTGTTTATTTATGTCACTATTTTTTGTGGGACAAAGAATGTATGTCTCTTTGGCCGTTGGGAGTGCAACAATGTGTATCCGAAAATGACACCTCTTTGTCACGCATAACAGAATAAATAATAACTAAATAAATAAACCCCCTTTTCTCTATTGTTTGAGCAGGTTCATTTTGACTTTTATCTAATTTTCTTTTATGCAGTATATTATAAGTAAAAAAAATGTTAAAAGAAACATTCATATAATGGCGATAAATTAAAATACTTGTCACGTTATTATAATCACATATTTTTATATGCCATATTATTATGCTAATAAACCAGTTTGATAAATTAAGTATATTAACTAACTAATATTTTCGAGTATTGATTGAAAAATTAAGAAATTTGTGCTCTATTTCTGTTGTTTATAGGGCTTTCATGTGGAATAGTAGAATTTTGGATAATTATTTGAAAAATGACCATTTTCTAAACCCGGTTAAACAATAGTTAAATTTTGAAACTTATTTAAAAAATATCATTTGACATATGTAATAGATCAAAATATATTAATTTATTTTGTGTAAAATTGATTTATCTTAAAAGATTAATTTATTTTTTTAAAAAATAGATCATGGTTATCATAATAAAATTATGAAACGACTGTTTTATTAATTAAGTGTAAAAAATGGCCTTTGTTAAAATTAATTTGAAAAAAGGATATTTTTTTTTATAAATATTCTTGTTTTTATATATACTTTTGAGGCCTGCTCATCTAATCTCCTCTTTTTATTTTTTTAAATTTTTTTTCAAATATCCTCTTTTTACTGTGATATTCTCGAAATGATCATTTTGACTTGGCCTAACCCCTTTGATTAAACCACACGGGCCTTTCCCGTATGGTTGAGTGCGACTCTTTGTAAAATCACAGTCTTAGAATAAAGAAAGCTGCAACTACTATTCCCATGAGCGCTTGAAATTAATGGACCTTTATATGAAAAACCCAAAGAAAAAGAGAGTACGTATATTTCTCGTCCATAATTATAGTAGAAATTCTGCTAAGGTATGATCTAACAATCATTAACATACACTTTAAATAAATAAATATTTCCCTTGTCATAAAACCTCAAAGCAGACATTTGTATAGGGAAATTAGGTTAAATATGCATTATAAGAGGCATATTTTGGCACATATGCTTCCCTCAATAAAACTCTGAAAAATATGCATATACCCACC